>BRDA01001004.1:21924-38039 GCA_036984385.1 Crenuchus spilurus | reverse complement strand
ATACTTTTGGTTTCTTTTGTCCTGATGTACGTTATAGTTACGGTTGGTTTGGTTGAATTTTTTTTTTTTGATTTAAATACATACAGTGACAAATTTTGACTTACTCATTCATTTCGATGACTAAAAATCCATTAACCCAATTACAATATTAATCCGATCTGTATGTTTTAATGATAATTTATATGTACGAATGTATGTCACCAGACGGTTTTGTAATTTTGGTCATCAACAACGACATAAAAAAGACACCATAGACGTATGGACAGTTCAAAACCTAAATTTTTATTCCCTTTAAAAGGCGACGTACGAAGCTCGGTAGGGTGGTCGGGTTGACTCCAAGTCATAGGGAATGTAAAATTCTGTCCAAATATTCTTTAGATTTTATTGGTGGACACTTGGTGAATGTTTGATGTTAATACAGCATTTCAGTGTCAACAAAGGTAGGCCTTTTAGATTCTGATCATCTAATTGTAGTTTGTAAGTGGTTCACAGGTGGTTATTTTAGATTTCTTATAAACCTGTCTTAAAATGTAAGGGATACTGAACCTCAGTTGGGCTGGTGGGATGGCTCGAAGCATGCAGCGGAAAATTTCCCTTATTTTTAAATCCAAAACTTGACAGGTATGCAGATACCACAGAAAAAATACAGCAACAACTACTGGTTTTAATGTTTTGGCAGACCACTGTATGTAAGCATGTATATTTAATAGTAATTTTGTATGTCTAGCCTAATTATAACATTAACCCAATTACCTAAAAATCAGTAGCTTTACTTACTCATTCAGTTTTAAACAGTGACATACATAAATTTAGTTTTTTTTTTTTAAGTTGGTTTGGTTGGCATTGATATTGCATGTAGTCCTGTTTTCTTTGGTTTTCATACAAAATCTCAACAACTTTGCTCAGAGAAAGTATGAAAACAGACCCAGACATGCACTATTAGGTGATGCAAAAGAAAAAAGAAGAGAAAATTTACAGTGTTCTTACCTCCAGGTATGGTATGGGGGTGATGGCTGGTAGAGGGTACTCTTTAAGTGTGCGCTGTTCATCCAGGAATTTGCCAGCTTTGCCATTGTATGCAGGCTGGAACAGGCCATAGTTGAGCACATCTTTCAGGCTCTGGTTCAGTGTGCAAAGGATGCGCTGCTTAGACAGCCAGATAGGAGCCTCAATGTTAAACTTCATGCATTTCTACAAATGAAACACATACAAAACACATAATCAGATGCTTTGCCCAAAACTTTACAGACAGACAATTAACTCTTTATGGGAATAATTACAAAATAGCTGTTTTGAAAAATCCACAACTAATTACATTAATTGGCTTAGATCCCAAAAGTAATAGTCAGTTTTATTTTATGAACTTAGACCTTTATTTTTGGCTGGATGTAATTTCACTACTATCAGATTCTATTTACTCTGAAAAATTCAACAAGAAAAATCTGATTTGTCAAAACTAAGACTAGGACTATATCATACTGATAAATAATCACAATTAATCACATTATGTTGAGTAATTAATCTAATAAATCACATTATGTTTGATCAAATTAGACAATAAATTATTAAAAATGGAATCTATAAAACAAAAAAATCTCAATTTCAATGAAATGTACTTTTTAATGTGCAACAATATAATGACATTATTTTCATCAAGTCTTCTTTGTTTTTACTAAAATATAAAGCTGGCATATTTTTCACTGACAGTAAATTAATAACTGACACTGACACTGATTAGTAAATGTTAATAAATTAATTTCTTTTTCCTTCAACAGTCATAGGAGAAAGCTTTCTTTTGGAAAGTACTACAACCAAGCAGTGTTTTGATTTGCTGTAATGTGTGGTGCTGGAGCTGTGGATGTAGCAGGAGGTGAGGATGCAGTGTGGGTATCAAAACATGATTTTATTGACAAAATTTCAGAAAGAAACAATACAGGACTCTGGAGACATACATTCATGCACATTCAATGACTGACAAAAGACTATATAGCTATATAGCATGCTTAACCCAGCTGGAGTCGGCTCTCCCGGTGGCGGCATATTAACAAATTATTTTTTCTGTGCAAAAGCCCTGCATTAAAAATAACTCTGCGAGATTTTATACCCCGGAAACCTTAAAGGGTCTACTTTTCAAATATTTATAGCTTGAATAGAAATATTTGTTAAGATTCTTGTTAGAGAAGCTTAAATCCGTAGAGACACGTCTGGGAGAGTGACGCAGACCAGCTGCGCATATTTTCCTGGCAAAATACACGCTCTCATTCATATGATAATGACATGGTAATTCCGAACATTTCATTGGAGGGTTCCAGCAGCCAAGATTTTGTGGAATGTTGACAAACAAGCTGAGGTAATCCTGAACAATAGACCTGTATTGATTGTTCACATCTATCTCATAAATATTCAATATACAGTAGGGTTAGTGGCTTGGTGAAAACAAGGAGTGTCTCCTTACTTTTCTTAATCTTTACAAATTAAACCACATACAATTTCTGAAGACTGTAATAATTATTATGAAGCCGACGTGTTATTTTTTCTTTCAGTTCAGAGCTCAACAGTCTTGGCTACAAATGTTTAGAGTGTTTTTATAACATAGCACAGCTGAAAATAGGTTTTTGGAAAGTCTAAGTTTAGAGAAGATTGAATCAAAATATAGATTTATGACACTCTTACTGTTTTGAGACTGTTGTTGCCGAGTTTGTACTGAACAAAAGCCAGTGTAACAGTTATTACAATAATTGTTAGATGTAATTTGTGAAAAAGTCAAAGCATGCCAGACTACATGAAAGTGTCTGAAATACCCTCAGACCCCAGAGGGTTAATTAGACATAGGATGACATGGCAGGGCTGTACAATGACATGAAGTAACTCGGGGTGGAGACATGATCAAGACACGTGGAAGATGTAAACAAACGAGTATGTGGAGACATGGACAACACATGTGAAATGTAAACAAAAGCACATGGCAGGACGACATGACAAGGATGGGGACATGGAGACATGACGTGAAGGTAAACAAAAGCACATGGACAAGTGTACAAACATGTGCACATGGATGAGGCAGAGGCATTATGACATAAGCTTTCAAGATAGAGAGGGCATTTAGCCTGCTCTGTGCTTTTAAGACTGTGGTTATCTATTGTTTTAAGACTATTGCTTTCTATTGTTATTTATTGATAAGCTGAATTCACTGAATGTGATCTAAAAAAGCCAGCTACTGATAGGTGTTTACAGGAACTATCATTTCAACAAGAAAACATGACAATTAATATGAATCCCAAATCACTGGTGTTTTATTGTTCCTCTGTATAAATAGAACAATAATAATTGTTAATTTCGTTAACGATAATTATGACGACAAATATTCGTTGACAACCATTTTTTCACAACAAAAACTAGACGAGAACTAAATAAAAACTAATATTTTAAAATTAAAACTATGACTAAAAGTATTAGACTTTTCGTCGACGAATAAAAACAAAACAAAAATGTCACAGAAGGTCCAGTAATCTGCATGTTAAGCTCCCCAGTCACACTGGTGCAGTTTAACAACACAACGTGCTGATGTCACTGCCGCAGACGGAAAAGAAGGACCGATTTATGGAGTAATTTCACTTTCACTGACACCCAAAACAAAACGGAGTGCAAAGTTTGTGGATTTAAAATAACTGGGAAAAACACAACGAACCACAAGAGGTCCTTAGTTCTCACCACCATGAGCTTTACAAAAAGGTAAGCTAACGTAGTGAGTGTAGCTAGCTAGCTGTTAGCTAACTGTGATGAATATGTATATCTGATATGTTTCATTTTTAATTTTTTAATTTTTCAGTATAGGAAAGGCACGTAAGCTGTGGTAGTCCACATTAAGTGCAAGTTAATGTTAACGTCAACAGGAACGAGTAAAAGAAATGAGGAAATGCCAGCACATTGGAGAAACCCAATTATTTCCCTCTTAATCAATCCTTTATCGTTTGTGACAGAAATTTCAGAGGTCAGACTTCTCTCATGTCTGTTATTTGTTTGTTATACTAGATATTTACGCAGATATAAATCATTTCTGGTTTTTAAGAGGCTGTCAAGGGATTGCTGTTAATGTGTGTGTTTAGTCATGTTTACACCAAATTGTATTTACATACTACATTTTGTCATGTAAAAGTTAAATAAACGCAAAGTGTTTTAGAAAAAGAAAAATGAGCCAACTTTCTTCCACAATATCTGATGTCATTGTGTTATTAAATGTAACAAAAATTAAAGACTATTGTTTTATTAAAATAACAGTAAGCAGTCTAAAATAGCTCTAATTTAAAATAGTATAACAAAATACAACTAAAATTAGATTAAATATTTTAAACATTTAATTGACTAAAACTAGACTAAAATGTTTTCAGTTTTCGTCAACAAAAACTAGACTAAAACTAACAAAACTACATGACTAAAATTTAACTAAAACTAATATACATTTCAGTCAGAAGACTAAGACTAAAACTAAATCAAAATCACCTGTCAAAAGTAACACTGATATTAATGATATACATGTCTACTGCACACGAACTCATCATCCAACATTTAGCCACCCATTCATTTTCAGTGGTTAGTAGCAGGAAAAAAATGGCAAGGGACTGTATGTTAGTGGGTGGTGCAAACTGGTGAAAAAGTTTAGCTGGCTCAGACTTCATGTGAAGGAAGCAGACAAAGAATTATGCTTCACATGCAGTAGACACATACCATAAGAAAGTATCAAGACTAGCAAATATATAACATACTTTTCATTGTAAACAATATATCACAAGGTTTTCAAGTAAAAAAATAAATCAGTAGTTCCATCTTTAAAAAAAATTCCATGAAACACAGTCAGTACAAAATCTGCCAGAATTAACTTCTCAGAGTGGTGTAGACAGATAGAACAAAATGTTAAGGAGGGTTTTTACTTTATGGATCTGAATGTACCACCTTGTACAAGTCAAAAGAATCAAATCCTATTCTGATATGTGTAGTTGTTCAGTGTTCTAAAAATACTGGTAATATACTCAGAAATGCCTGTCATGATTTAATCACAGTATAACTGATAATGATCACACTGTCCATCTTTAGATGTGCAGATTATTAATTTCAGAACATAAAGGATAAGAAACATCCTTAAAAAATCTGGCTCATTGAGATGGTGAAAGTGATTTCACAGCTCTTTTATCAGAGGAAAAGCAAAGCCGCTTCAATCAAAGGTGTTTGACTGCTAACATCAATCTAGCTCTCCTTCTATCTCTCCTTGTCAGCCTGTCGCTTCCATTCTCCACAACCCTCTCCTCTTCTCCTTAAAGCTCTCTCTCTCTCTCTCTCTCTCTCTCTCTCTCTTTCTCTGCACTACAGATCTTCACTCTCTCTCTCTCCAAACTACAGATCACCAGCCTCACAGTAAAGAACAAACACTTCAACATTCATATAAAGCACATCCCTGACCACTTCTATATCACAGTTCTCATACCAAACGAGTTTGACCCATCAAACCTTTACCTCTGCGTCAAAAACCATCTAAATCATTGCTCCATCTCTCTTATAAACTGCAGCTTTCACCGCAAAGAAAGAGAGAAAGAAAGCCACAAAGACAGACAGAAAGAGAGAGATGGAGAGAGAGGCATGGGGTAAGAAAGAAAAGGTGGAGGAGGCATGACATAGAGACCATGAAAACTGACCAAAAAGAAACAAACTTCTCCCCAGAACACAGCATTTCATATTAGAGATGTTTCTTATCAGAGAATTCTACCCAGCATCCTCCAGCAATACTGAGAATAATATAACTAATCAATATTTACTCAGTGGAGTCTGCAGTAGCCTTCTTACAACAGCAGACAGTGTCTGCTTTTACTCTTCTTACACACCTGATGCAGCTCATAAACTGCTTGGGGCAAATTACACAAAATATTAGACTTGGTCATTTATTTATTGAGGAACACGATTCAATATTACATGTCTGTGAGTGGCAAAAGTATCTGACCCCCTTGTGCAGCAATAACTGCACAACTGCAATAAGTAAACGTAAAGGAAAGTAAACGTTTCCAGTAACTGTAGATGAGTTCTGCACATCAGCTTGGAGAAACCCATGAACTGCTGGACTTCAGGTCCTTCAACAAAATTTCTATTGGACTAAGGTCTGGACTTTTACTTTGGACAATCCAAAACAAGAACTTTATCATTACATAACCATTTTTTTGTAGAACAACCTACTTTCTCTTGAGATTCATCTCATGGACAGAATTCCTGACATTTTCCTTTAGAACTTGCAGGTATAATTCATAATTCATTGTTCCATCCATAAAGGCAAGCCATCAAAGCCCAATTGAAGCAAAATAGGGCAAAACCCTGATACTACCACCACCGTGTTTCCCCAATGGGATGAGGAATGAGTTTTTCTTTCTCCACAAATATCACTTCTCATTTAAACCAAAAAGATCTTACATTCATAAAACTGTTCTTTTGGAGAGCAGCAGCTTTATCCTTGCAATGCTGCAATGCACACCATTGTGGTTTAGTGTTCCGTGACTTGTTACCTTGTGTTCCTATGTAATCTTGTGGAGTAATTTGTGGAGGCACTTTGTTCTTGCCGTGATGTTTGTTGGTCAACCACTCTTGGGGTAAGTAATAGGCAGGCATGGCCTAGTGGTTAAGGATCTGGTTTGGTGACCTGAAGGTCGCTGGTTCGATCTCTGGGCAGGTCACGACTGAAGTGCCCTTGAGCAAGGCACCTAACCTGCAATTGTAAGTCTGCTAAATGCCATAAATGTAATAGTAGTCTTTAAAATTATACATAATTGATTTATTTATATGTGTTTATATGTTATGTATGTTATATATGTTTACATAATTGTGTTAATTGTGCTTTCACCCAGTATTGCAGGCCTTGTTTTGGCAACTGAACATTGACCACCCACGCAACTAACTAACTAATTTCCTAACTGAGCAGCTAACTAACTAAACACATAAATAAAATAATTGATGTTTGTATTTCTTTTAAAAATTCATGGTGCAAAAACCACAACCGATACTGTATTGTGAAATTTGAGTTACGCCTCTAATGCAGAGAGGAACTAAAGCATTGCCCTGAGTCTCAGTCTTATATATGAAGTGTTTCTTTGTTTATCTGCTGGATGCTGACAGGTGATCTGGAACTAATTCAGCTGCAGTCACATTCAGCAAAATAGTAACACAGTGTAACAGACAAATAACACTGTTTCATTCACAATCACAAACAGAAGCCCAACAGGCAAACTAATGCAATAATCACATTATGCACTATTGTTCAGGCCTCTGAAGAGAAGCTATCTACTACACACTTTCCTCTAACCATTCAGTTTTCCTCTAGGGTTATGCAATTAGTAACTTAATAGCAATTTCATTTGTGCAAAAAAATCAATATTTTTGATTCAGCTATTCTTCAGTTTTTTTGGAAAATATAAAATAAGAAAGCAGTCATATGCAACACAGGACATGCAAGAAAAATAAAGCAATGAGACTCTTCAAGTACTCTATATAATATGTACATACCGTAGAACATTTAGAGTCTCTAAAATAAAACAATCATCCACAAAAGGAAGTGTTTGACAATAACTCGACTACAGTTAATCTGAATCAGAAATCACAAAGCACTGTTATTCTATGAACTGATTAAGAGTCTCTAAGCCAGCTAATGGTTTTGGCTTCATGATACATAGAGGTGGTAGGTGAGATGAAACATGATATTATTTGTAAATATTATTTGTGCACACTCAATGATGCACAGTGAAACAATTTTAGAGGCAATAAAAAGCCATCACATTATATGAAAGGAAAGCAAGAATTTAGTCTTTTCAATGATTTGATATAAATAATAATCCATAAATAGGCCAAATAATGATTTTTTCAGTTTATTTTATTAATTTCTAATGTTCTATGATGAAGGTACAGTATGTGATTTTGGTCATGGCAAAATATTGCACAGATTAGACCTCAATAAAAAAAAATAGATTTTGCGTCTTCCTGGAAGAAGCTGTTTGGCTCATGAATAATCTGATTGGCTATTTTACAGCTAAGCATTGCAATGACACTGAAAACAGGTGGTTAGTGAAAACAGTATGCAAGAGAAGTGTGCAATCCTAAAGGTACTTGAAGATAAAAGCTGTTATGAATCACATCAGATTTGTAGAATTTGAAACTGTAATGGCAGACAAGCTTTGCCCTAGTGACTGGTTTATAGCATATTTATATCCCATCAACAGCACAACTGATGATGCATTTGATAAGGTTCTTTTAATGTGTACTGCTGCATCTCAAAATATTAGAGTACCATAAAAAACGTATTCACACAAAACCTTTTATTTCTTTAAAAATGACTCATTCAATCAATTTCATAAACAACATGAATAGAACATGTTCTGGATAGATTCACTATCACTAACACTTAATCTTTAATGTTAGTTTATGTTTATAACACTTTGTCTTACTTTAAAAAGCAATTTCCCATTCCATGACAAGTTATACAAAAGAAGCATACGCTATGTATTAAAAAATCTGAAATGTCAGTATTTAACCAAGCAGAAATTGGAGTTACCACAGATAATCTGCATGCACCACTGATCATTTTGTAGGTGTAAACTCCAAGCCCTCTCAGTATACACAGTGAAAATAAACAATTTTACCAGTAGGAACTGTTAGTAGCATTTTTATCTTTCAGAACAATTTTGTATCTCACCTCATTTTCCCAAAATGCTGCCCTACTGCAAATGACACTGCCTATTCAGATCACCTCAAAGTGCTACCTGTTTGTAAGCAGAAGTGAA
This sequence comes from Crenuchus spilurus, assembly GCA_036984385.1. Lineage (NCBI taxonomy): Eukaryota > Metazoa > Chordata > Actinopteri > Characiformes > Crenuchidae > Crenuchus > Crenuchus spilurus. The sequence goes on along the minus strand of BRDA01001004.1, from coordinate 29,232 downwards.
GCATGTTGACTTGAGAATTATTTGCCTTAGGAACTCATAAATCTTACCAGGAGGAGTCAGAGTAGCCATGCCCTGAGGAAATGATGAGCAAAGCAGCATGCTTATCAGCATGAACTAATGCATTTCACACACATAGGCCTGTTTCCACTTCAGAGAGACTACAACCAGAACCTGTACAGTGATGTGGAATAAAGCTAACTCTGCTCACCCTCTCTTTTTACCATTATAGCTTCAGTAGTTCAGACGGCTGTGGGAACTATATATCACACATCCAGAGAACAGAGCGCATCTCCATTATGACAAGTTAATAGAAAAATCAGTAAATTATTGTTGAGTAGAAAATAATGGTTTGGACATAAAAATGATTTAAGAGGTTCAAAGGGAGGGAGTGACTCCTACTCATTTTTACACCTTTTTTACTGACCATATCAAACATTCACTCACTGACCGCTTCATTAGGTACACATACCTTGTAGCCCCAGTGATTGTCCCTTTTATCAGCTCCACTGACCATATAAGTGCATTTTGAAGTTCTACAATTACAGACTGTAGTCCATCTGTTTCTCTGTATACAGTGGTAACCCTACTTACGAGCATCCCTACTAACGAGTATTCCAGGTAACGAGTCGAGATTTCGGAATATTTTTGTTCCAGGTAACAAGTAAAATTCCAAGTAACGAGTAGCGTAAATTTGCCAAACAATTATGCCAAACCACTAGGGTCGCTGCGGTCGTAGCATCCCCTAGATGCTACCGTAGAAGAAGAGGTCAGTCAATACCTTTGACCGCTGTCCAGTAAAAGTGAAAGCGTTGCTAAGGTAGCAAAAGGTAGTGAACAGGAAAGTTAGATTTTACTTTTACTTTTCATATGATAAGTGTAACCATGCCATACACGTACACCCGTCCTCCTGTCCTCCTGAGCTGCCAGCCTACACGAGCACCTTCGGTCTCCCTCTCCTTAGCGGCCAGCCTACACGAGCGTCGTCGTCGTCTCGTTTATGTTTTAAAAAAACCCATATAAACACATTATTTAGCATATTAAAGTATACTGTATATTGGCCGGCTGACACGGACTAATCAGTTTTACATGTATTCTTATGGGGAAAATGCATCCAGCTAACAAGCAAACCAGCTAACGAGCTCGGCTCCTGCACGGATTAAACTCGTAAGTAGGGTTACCACTGTACTTTGTTAGCCAACTTTCAGCCTGTTCTTTAATGATTAGACCCCCACAGGACCATCAGCACTGTAGTGTTAGCTCACTATCACTACATTAGACACACCTACCTTGTTCATCCACCTTGCAGATGTAAAGTCAGAGACAGAAGCTCATCTGTTGCTGCCAGTTTGTGTTGATTCTCTAGTCCTTGGTGGTCACAGGAGGCTGTTGGCTGGATAGTTTTAGTTGGTGCACTATTTTCACTCCAGCACTGACACTGAGGTGTTTAAAAACATCAGCATCTCTGCTGTGTCAAATTAGAGTCAAGTGCCTACAATCAAGGGTATGACAATCAGATGTGAGTGGACACCCTGTTTTATTTAAAGAACAGGGATCTATCAAAGTCTGCTCTTCATAACACATGTTTGTGGAAGTGTATCATGGCACAATCAAATGAGATTTCTGAGGAGGTCAGAAAAAAAGTGTTGTTGATGCTCATCAGATTGGAAAAGGTTACAAAACCATCTCTAAAGAGTTTGAACACCAGTCAGACAGATTGTGTACAAATGGAGGAAATTCAGGACCATTGTTACCCTCCCCAGGAGTGGTCAACCAACAAAGATCACTCCAATAGCAAAGCATGTACTGAGGTCACAAAGGACCCCAGGGTAACTTCTAAGCAACTAAAGGCCTCTCTCATATTGGCTAATGTTACTGTTCATGAGTCCACCATCAGGAGAACACTGAACAACACTAATGTGCACTGCAGGGTTGCAAGGAGAAAGCCACTGCTCTTCAAAAAAAAAAAACATTGCTGCCCTCTGCAGTTTGCTAAAGATTACATGGACAAGCCAGAAGACTATTGAAAGAATGTTTTGTGGATGGATAAGATCAAAATAAAACTTTTTTGTTTAAATAAAAAGTGTTATGTTTAGAGAAATGAAAGCACTGCATTCCAGCATAAGAACCTTACAATGTGAAATATGGTGGTGGCAGTATCATAGTTTGGGTCTGTTTTGCTGCATCTGGGCCAGGATGGTTTGCCATCATTGATGGAACAATGAATTGTGAATTATATCAGAGAATTCTAAAGGAAAATGTCAGGACATTTGTCCATGAACTGAATCCCAAGAGAAGGTGGGTCATGCAGCAAGACAATGACCCACAGCACACAAGTTGTTTTACCAAAGAATAGTTAAAGAAGTTACCAGAAATGTTTAGTTACAGTTATTAATGCAAAGGGGGTCACACCAGATACTGAAAGCAAAGGTTCACATACTTTTGCCTCTCACAAACATGTCATACTGGATCATTTTCCTCAATAAATAGATGATCAAGTATAATATTTCTGTCTCATTTGTTTAACTGGCTTCTCTTTATCTACTTTTAGGACTTGTGTGAAAATCTGATTATGTTCAGGTCATAATCATTCATTATAGGTTATATTTATGCAGAAATATAAAAAATTCTAAAAGGTTAAAAAACTTGCAAGCACCACTGTAGAACTCTTTCTATACTTATACATGCAGCAAACGTTGTCACATGGCACCTGTGCCATCCCGGGCCAAGTTCCAGAGTAACAAAATTGGTCATAATATTATGATATGGCCATGTATGTACGATATACTATATATTTGTTATAGGTTTGTGGTGTTTCTTTGGCAATGTAATACAATGTAAATTCTGGCCTCTTTATGAAATCAGTTCTACATCATTATTGCTATTTTATGATTAAATTTTTATAGCAATTTTCTACCAATTATGTAATATATTATGGGACCCATGTTTACACCAATGAATATTTATAAATAAATAATGCTGCTAAACTGTTCTTATCTTGGATGTTCAGTTCCAGGAAAATGATGTTCCCTCATCATTCTATACTCACTCATCAGCAGTAAGTTATAGCTGATGCTTAATTCTGTGCTCTAAGGAATAACAGGTATCACAATCATTAATCTGTCTAAACTATGCTAGCACACACAGGCTTGTTGAAAGTAATCCCCTGTAAAAACTGTATTTTACCTACTGTAAGACCACAATAGAAGAGGAATAGATTTGACCTCAATCCTGATCTCAATTTGAGTTTTATTGAGCTCATTTTGATCCTCTCCGCACAGCAGGCTCATGACACAATTGCACTAAAACAATTACTGCAGCACCACTAGAGTGATTAAAGGGCTGTGTGGTGACAATGACTTTCAGGTTACTAAATATGAGTAAAAACGATTATGCACACAATGGGAAGAGGTAATGATGACCTTGTGGTATTCTGTAGGGCTAAGATGAAAAGAATCAGTCTAATGTGTGTGTGTATGTGTGTGTGTGTGTGTGCGTGTGTGTGTGTGTGTCTGCCCATGGTCAGCAATTGCTCTCTGACTCCAGAAGCTCCAGAAGGAATTTCAACCAGGTTCTCAGTTTCCTGATTAATAGAGCAGTGGTATTGTTATTCTGTCCACACCAAAGACCCTTCCTGTCAACTCTGCAACACCCACTGCATTAACAGCACAATGCTTCTGTCCCAATCCATTTCCACACTGACAAACCTGTATATTGAATTGACTAGATTTAGATGTGCAAAGCATTTCCACAACAACATAAGATGCACATACAAAAAAAATTTCACTTTGCATGTTTAATGTGGTAGTAACTTCAGGCTCATGCAGATGGTGTTGCACAAGGATGATTGGGCTATAAATACTTTCGGGGTGTGTTATTGAATACCGTACATAGATTGAGAAGAGGTTGTACAGTGCAGTGAGTGTCTTGATCTATATGTGGAAAATGGGTCACAAAGCAGATGTTAATGATTGGCAAAATTGAGGAAATGTATTTGGGCACAAAAGGGTATAGTGTGAAGGAAGTAGCTGAATTTGCAGGTCTATGGAACTTTATGTTTATATTTTACAGCATTTGGCACTTTTCCAGAGCGACGTACAATAGTGCTTTGTTTAGAATTAAGAGAATTATCTCAGTTAGTACAGACTGGTTAGAGTCCAAACTACTCTTCAGTTCAGACACTGTTAGAACAAAACCATCACTAATAACTAGAAAGAAGGAAAGATACACAATTATACACAATATAAGAGCATATCAATGCATTACAATAAGAGATGTAAACTAGTACTCGCTTAAGAGCTCAACAAAATGACAAGTCTTCAGTCTGCTTTGAAGGCTGCAAGGGACTCTGCTGTTCAAACAGCCAGTGGGAGTTCATTCCACCACCTGGGTGCTAGGAGCGAGGATCTTGATGCTAGTCTTCCACGTGTCTTGAAGGATGTTGGATCAAGTCAAGCCTTAAAAGAAGCTCAAAGGGTATGTTCATACAAGTCTACCAGCATTGACAAAAATCCCAGCCTACTGGAAATTCTCCTTAGAATTGTGGCCAAAATACAAAACTGGTGGACAGGGACTGCCAGTGGGTTTCAGAGCTTGTGAATGAAAATGGCTTTGCTTCCAGGCAAGAACTTCACAACCAATTTCTGAATGAAGACTCCATAGGGAACTGTATACCATAAACCTATACAGCAGAGTGGCACAAAAGAGGCATTCAGCCTTGTGTGCTGTCGACCACAATTCTGAGAAGAATTTCCTCTAGACTTTGATTTTTACCACTGCTGGTAGACCTGTATGACCGCACACTTCCATACACCTGCAAATTCAGCTACTTCCTTCACACCATGGCCTTTGGCAAACTCAAATGCAATCACCCCTTTTACAGAATCATTAATATCTGCTTTGCAACCCATTTTCCACACATTAAAGGAGACATTCACTGCACGTATCACATCTTCACACACCCTGCAGATATGTATAGCCTGGTCATCATTGTGCAACACCTTCTAAAGTAGCCTGAAGTTAATCCCACCTTAAACATGCAAAGTGACATTTTTTGTCCAGGGAGCTTATTATCTAAGACAGGGGTCAGCAACCTTTAACACTCAAAGAGCCATTTGGACCTGGGAGAAAACACTGGGAGCTGCAAATACTTTTTGACATCTATAATGAAGATAACACTGTATACACTGTTTTTTTACCTCTACGCTTTGTATGAACAACTACAGTGCATTGTTTATGAAATCCATGAAGCGCTACAGTGAAAAAGAAATTTTATTTATGTAATGAACACATTTTGAACATTTTGATATGGTGCTTCAACATAAATTAAATTATTATTATTAATTATTTAAAAATATTAATATATTACTTACAAATTATGATTTATATTTTATTAATAAAAACTAGTTACTATCATAGGCGTGCAGAAATAGACATCAGGTGGTGCTAAAGCACCACCAACTCTGCCCTTTATCAACGAAAGTGCCCTTTTGAAACTTGTTTTTCTTTTTTTTATTATTATTATTATTAACATTTTACTGAGGTCGGTTTGAAATGATCTTTTGAAAACCTGAGCGATTAAAAACAATGCCCTGAAATGAGCCACCACCTCACACACACCCGACCTCTCTCTTCCTGTGTCACACCAGATGCGCTGCAGCAGCGGTTGAGTTCAGCGAGTGGAAGGAAGCGTCTTCAGCACAGCACGCATGGTCACAGATAGGCTTCTTCTCCTGTGCCCCACCAGTCAGGTAACATACACATCAAGTAAAATCGGACCGTTTGCCCTCTAAGCCCAACGTGAAATCATTTTGTTGTGCAGTAAAATGTCTCATACAGCACCAAACTACTAAGCATTTTTAGCCGACTGCTCACCTGATAAACTAGTCGCTCTAGCCCAAATCAATGATAGATAACGTGAGGACGACCACATACAAATAATTAAGGTAGAGTTTGCAAATCTATGTGTTAAGCTGAACGTTTTCTGTTGTATAGGTTTTGTTACGCAACATAAATTAACACATTCATTTGTGAAAGAAGAAGCGGGAAGTTCCCCATTACCTGTGATTTGATATGGATTTTATCAGTTGGTGGTGTGACTTTTTTCCATTGAAAACTCATGTTTAGAGAATGTTACAAATAAAAGTCAAATTTCATTGAACATGTGTGTGTAATTTTTTTTATAATGAAGTGTTCCACGTGCTCTAAAAAGTGTCCTTTTTCCCCCCTGAGCACTTGCCCCCTAAAATGTCTGTGCATGCCACTGGTTACTATTATTGATATACTAATAACTATTAAGCATTAGTATGAATAATAAAAATTAAATTTATATTAATAAAATATTAAGACATTATTAAATATAATTATTAAATATTAATAAACTGTTCAAAGCATGTAGCATAAAATGATCACCCAATTCTGTGTTTTTAGTCAACTTCACTCCATCAATTTTACACTTATGTTTGGACTGTATAGTCGGCGGACCTCATTTAAATTATACTTAATTTTTGAGTAATACGCACAACAAACACAGACTCAAATGTTAATGTTTTAATATGAAATATCTGATATTAAAATATGTCTAGCTGATGTGACACAGGCAGAACAAACATACAAGACACTGTTTGAAGGAGTGACAGCGGAGACAGCCAATAACAGCAAGAAACAACAGAGCCAATCGGTGAGCTTGTGGGTGGTCTAGAGTAAAACAGCATTCAGACTGAGCGGCTTGGATTTCTGCTGGGTTGAAGTGCATGACCCATCTTCATTTAATATAGAGTAACACTGTTTTTTGGACGGTAAAAACTGCAGAGGACTAAAACTGCCTTTTGAAAAAGTGCAGGGGACATGTCCACTCTATCAACCCACCGAATTACATTCATACACGCAGAGCCGCAGCATAAGGATGAAAAAGCCGCAGGTTGCCGACCCCTGATCTAAGACTACAGTGTGTTTGCTTATGTGAAAATCATATACAAATCTAAATCTAACAGGTCACCTTTTCATCACTTCTTCATCACTTTATATGTTGCTAAATGTCTCATGTTTACATGTTACATGTTGCTTCTAGCATCTTTGGTGTGAAATCGTCATGAGTTTGCAAGTTATAACGCATAATTAAATCAAAATCATGTTTACACAGTTTGCCACGTACCAATCATGTGGTTGTTCAACTAAGATCAAAATTAGCTTCTTTAATTTACAGCTGGAGTGTCAAAGCCAGTGTTGGGAACGTTACTTTAAAAAAGTAATTAGTTATAGTTACTCACTACTTGTTCAAAAAAGTAACTTAGTTAGTAACTGAATTACTCT
>BRDA01001004.1:0-21212 GCA_036984385.1 Crenuchus spilurus | reverse complement strand
TATATATATATATATATATATATATATATATATATATACGAATGTGTACAGTCAATATCTAAATAAAATCAATGCTATAAAAAGTCACACAGCAGTGGTACATGATAGATAACAAAAGCACAATCATTTGTTTGATGACATCACTGACTTATTATCAAACTTCATCCATTATCCATTATCTTATCCGCTTAATCCTGATCAGGTTCATGGTTAGTCCCCTACACCCTCACCAGGCACAGAACAGGGCATTACAGACTATCCCAGCCAAGCCCAGGACAGGATGCCAATCCCAGTATCATCTCATTTGTAATCAATGTCATGTTAAGAAATGCTTGATGAAATTTCTGCATTTTTGATTGAGCTATAATAAATAAACACTGAAATGAGTGTTTGAGTGTTCTTAGCTATGAAATGCATTAGTTTAGTTGCATTAGTTTAGATTGCTCCAGTACAGTTCAGATACTGAATGATAATAAATACATCACTAGGAGAACATAGAAACGATAACTATTTCTAATGACATTTTCATGGTGAATTCTCTTTGTAACAGCTGTCAACAGCTCTGCCTAATTACAGTAGTGAGAGTAAACATAAGTACACACACTGAGAGAGAGAGAGAGAGAGAAAGAGAGAGAGAGCCAGAACATTATGCTGCCAATGACTTAGAATGCAGCAGCTGTGTACCTGTACCCCACTGGTGCAGAGCAGTAGCTAATTATCGTAAATTATTCTTATACATCGCTCGCGCTCTCTCTCTCTCTCTCTCTCTCTCTCTCTCTCTCTCCATCCAGATGCACTTTGCTCAAAGTTAAACGACTGTCTGACTTTGGATTTTGTAATCAAAACCCAACAAATTATCCACCTAAGGTTCAGTATTTAAACCATAAGTTGATAAAGGCAGATAAAACCTTATGTTCAACAACAGTTATGACAAATCTTGTGTTGTTTGTTAAATTAAAAACCTGGGAGACTATCCAGATCATTCTCAAGAGTTCTTTCCCGAAACATTTTCACTGTTTTCATATGTACCAACACAAGGCTTTGTCAAGCTCTATTTCACTAAAGTGAATGTTTCACATCCTCTTTTAATTGGACCTCCACTGCAAAGTGATTAAGAACTAGACTTAAAAACAAAGTCTTGAAATCAAGTATTCTTCAAGTTTCTGACATCACAACTCACCACCAGCCAAGACAAGTCATTAGGTATGAGAAAAACAGCCTATTAAAAATGCCTATGACAAAAAAACAAGACTAGCTCAGTATGTGATAATGACGTATATGATCAGTTGCTCAAATTTGTCAGAATTACTCATAAGCCAAGCCATTACAAACCAAGACCCCACTGACAAAAACAGCCTACAGACCAATTAGGAAGCATAAAAGAGTTAATGATCAGCCTTTATCCACAGTATGAGAAGTAAGAAGCCATTTGAAAAATCTTATAGAAATTACTTCTTAAACTCTTTCATAATAATTATACAAATAGAGAAAAGTTTCAGCTGCTCAGTACATGACCTCACCAATGCTCTTGTGGTTGAATGCAATTAGGTTCACACAGTAATGTTCCAGCATCTAGTGTGGAAAACCTTCAGCATAACAGCAGAGGCTGTGAGTGCGGGAAAGAGGCACAAACTCTTGAGTTTGGAAGAAGTACTGAATCAGCAACTTTCACTTGCAATCCATCACTTCATTCAATTAAACAGGACCATTGGTGGTCTTTTTGAACTCTATAGGGTTGTGGTAGGGGTTTCAAAATTGGAATCTACTAACAATAGGTCAATACTTTAGACACCTAAGCAGCCCAGGTACTAGACTGCTTTGCTTGGGGGGGCAGTAGAACATAATGTGTAGGCATGTTGATAGTCATATTTTTAAAGCCAGAAATATATTCAGGGCTTTGTTTGTGCATGAACAATAACATCAGACCTAATGATACTGGCTTAAACTGATATATGAGGTAAAGAAATATGTTGTATGTGTCTTCAAACTTAAATGTAAAGCATAACGATAGGAGTATATGTTGCTTATGTAAAGTAATAAAAATGAACTAAAAGCATTTAAAACTGTTTGTGATGGCGAGAAATCGTTTAAGTCGTGAGCCACTTCGGCTTGTGTGGGGGAAAGAGCACAACCAGCTCCCACTGGTGGAGTCTGACCGGATGTGGAGGAGCCCTTGGAGGAGACACTGGCAAGTTCAGTTGATTTTTTAAAATCAGAAAACAACACATTATAGGGTTTCTTACAATGTATATTTACTGAAAGAAACATTCACCAAACATATGCAGAGAGGTGTCAAGTTAAGTCTGCGTTAGGAAAGATTAGCTGCTACTAACCAAGTTAGCAGCTAGCTTAACTGCTAGTACTAACACTCGGCTAACACTGAGCAACAAATCACCACAATTTTGCAAATGTTACCTTGTGGAGGTCTGTTTAAACTGGAAGAAGTGTTTAATTTGCCTTTATATATCCCTGCCATGTATGTTTACACTGATGGGACTTCTGCTGCTTTTATATGACTCAAAGAGCAAATCAGAAATAAGCAAGGAAATATATTCACGCTGCACAGCAAAATGCATTTTTGTGATTGGTTGAGAGATTTTTTCAGAGATACTTTAAAAAATAGCCCACCCCCACCAGACCGACAAACTGCAGCAACAGATGAGATACTGTCTGACTACAAGGTAGGTGTGTCTAAGAGAGTGGACAGTGAGCTAAATCTCCAACAGCTCTGCTGTGTCTGAACCACTCATACCAGCACAACACACACTAACACACCACCACCACATAAGTGTCACTGCTGTGGTGAGAATGATCCACCACCCAAATAATACCTGCACTGTGGGGGTCTGGACGATTGAAGAACAGGTGAAAGGAGGATAAAAAATACAGAGAAACAGATGAACTACAGACTGTAATTGTAGAACTATAAAGTGCACTTATATGGTTCAATTGACAATGAGTGTAGATACAATGAGGTGGTCATAACATTCTGATATTACATTGGTATTATTATTGCACTCCTCGTTAGCACAGACTGGCAGGATTATTCTTCAACAGGCCGCTAAATGACCAAAGGCAGAGAGGCTGTAGAAAAGAAGTCTAAGAGCCCAGGTCGATTTTCCTGCCTCTCTCACTGCTCAGGTCAATGAGAACAGCTTCAGATGCATTAAGCCTCTCGAGTGAGCGGTGTTTTCTGACACACACACACACATGCGCACACACAGAGACACTCACAGAGGGCATGCTGATTAATTCTCACACCTGACCCGTGCCATTAGCCTCTCACCCTCTGTCTCTTTCAGCACAGGTGTGCAGCCTAAAGTGTCAGAAGAACACATGCATTTACAGTTAAAAGAGAAATGCAACTGGTCATTCTTCTTTTATTCTATTTCCATCCATCCATTATCCCACCTGTTTAATCATTATCAGGGTTGCAGTTAGTCCCCTACCACCTTACTGGGCACAAGGCAAGGCATTACAGACTATCATAACTTAAACCAGATTAGGGCACCAATTCATCAATGGGTACACACACACAAAGACGTTTTACAGTTCCCAATACACCGACATCCATGTTTTAGGACTGTGGGAGGAAACCGGAGACCCCAGAGGAAATCCACACAGACACAGGGAGAACATGGAAACTCCACCCAGATGGAGACTCAAACCCAAGACCTCAGCACTGAGAGGCGAACATACTAACCACCAAGCCACCGTGCCGCCGCCCATTCTGATATTTCATATAACAAATTTCCTCACATGAATAATGATTCTGCAACCTCTTAAATACACATCTATCCAGAAGGTTCTCCTATAAGCAAGGCCATATCATGGCTACAAACGTTTTTCTCATTTTTAAGCTGTAGTATGTAGTATAGTATGTAAAGATTGTTTCAAAACATACTTTTGAAATAAGATGCAAAACCCGTTTTTAATTCATTGTTTCTGTGAAGTCAGCAATGCATTTTCATATATCCAATTATTCATGCTACAGCAGTTTAGCTCTGTGCATTCATACTTAAATGATAAGGACTGTTCAGACTGCTTTGTGAATGGGGAACAAAACAGGACAGCCAATCAAGATAGAGGTTATTTACATATATTAGTTTTAAAGGAACACTAAAAAATCTGTTTAATTGCCTGTTAAATTTTAAGAAAAAAGTGGACCATTTAAATGGTAGTGGGCATTTCGGTAATCCAAACAAATGTTAGACAAGAGTTACTGTGTTTTATATACCAGGCAAACAACAGGACATGCAAATCCAATGAAGCTAAGCAGGTCTGGGTCTGGTTAGTATTTGGATGGGAAACATCCAAGGAAAGCTTGTGTGGTGCTGGAAGTGGTGTTGGTGGGGACAACTGAAGGCACTATTGCTGTGTTTTATGTAGATCCCAATGCTCCAGTGCAGTGATGGGGACAGTGTACTGTATAAACAGTGCTGTCTTTCAGATGAGACATCCATTATCTTCCATTCAATCCCGGTCAGGTTTGCAGAAAGTCCTCTACCCCTTCACCAGGCGCACAGCAGGTGCCCTTAGCTAAACCCATATTATTTTAGTTAAACCCAGGACAGGGCGCAAATATACCGCTGTATATACACACCAGGGAAATTTAGAGTATCCAATTCACCTGACCTCAATGTTTTTGCACTGTGGGGTGAAAACATAGACCCCAGAGGAAACCCACACAGACATGGGGAGAACTTAAGGCTTCATTGCTAACCATCAAGCCCAGACTAGAAATAAAACTCTCAGAGCAAAAGATTCTTGGTCATTTCCTCTAAAAGAGTAGAGGTGTTAGCCTGATGTCCTGGCTAACTGCCCCACTCCTAATGATCTCCATCTTCAAAAACTAGCTTAGTCTCTCCTCACCTCTCTAATAGCTAATGTGTGCTAAGTGTTGGTGTGAACTGGCTGCCATCACATCGTTCAGCTGGATGCAGTCCATTGGTGACATTACATTTTTAATGTCGGCCTCAAATGTCAAAGCACTCTAATTGTAAATAAGTAAGTAGCTAAATATTATAATTAGTCCCTTTTTAGTCTAGTCTTGGAGTGAAAAAATAAAAAATAATGAAGATATCTGTCTGACTTCATGTGATTCATTTCCCTTCTTCAGTTAAAATTAGTTAACAGTGCATCTAATGATTGATCATTACCATAAACTGCTCTGTAGAACCGGTTTGTTTAAACATAGAACATAAACGTCTGTTTCTCAAGCTTCAGACGCACGGCATTGGAAAGTGGTAAAAAACACACAATTAGTGGAGAAGCACAGCTTACAGCTCCATTATGCAGAAATGCTAATCCCTCTCCCACTGAGGCGGCAGTGTTGTAACAATTAGTGAGTGGAGGGCGTAATTCCTGTGTTTGATATTGAGATTTGGCAGAGGACGAGCCTTAATCAAGATCAATCGCTTCAAAGCAATCACACATTTGCATTGTTTTGTCCATACTTCTCCCTCTGTTGCTCTCCTGGGATGTTTTTAGGAGAAAGTGTAATTATTTCTGATTCTACACTCCCGCCAGTCGGGCCTGCTTAAGCGGAATATGCTTAAAGCAGAGTCAATGAGTATGCTAACCTGCTGCCTTCAGGTCAATATCAGATTAATAGGAGCTGTAAGAGTCTGAGAAGTTATACATTTCATACTTTGGGACCTCATTTCTGAGATGTAATAATTCTGTGATGTCTGGTGTATATTTGCTAAGCAAAACAAACCACTGAATTACATATAGACCTATTCTGAAGATAGGAGCTGCCAGGACATGAACTGTCTGGTCTTTAGTCTAGAAAAGATATTAATCTGTGCCCTATTCAGTATTGTCCAGAGAGTCTTTTCATATGGAAAATTCAAGTTTTTTTTTACATGGTCTATATTAACAGAGTCCATTAAAGTCTCTCTCTTTCTCTCTCTCTCTCTCTCTCTCTCTCTCTCTCTCTCTCTCTCTCCCTCTCGCATTGTGACTAACAGCCATTTCAACATGATTTTAGGTAATACAACTGATAATGATTTTGATAATGAAGCAGCATTTAATCAGGTGTGTATGAGTGAGTGAGTGTGTGTGTATGAGTAAGTATGTTCTTGGTCAGTTAAAGGAACCAGATGGGTAGAGCTCATTATGTGATTTTTGCATGTGTACACATCACATAAATATGTACACGAGTTCAAATGAATGGCACGATGTGTGTGTGCAAAGCAGACTACTGGGATTATTTTGTATGAAAGTCCTGAAAAAATAAAAAATCCATGCTCGAGACAGAGAAAGAGAGAGAGAGAGAGGCTGGCATTGCTTAGCCTTATGATGAGCTTATAGAGCCATGCATTCATTAGTGCCTAATACTGTAAACATACAATCCCCAGCTTTAGAGAGAGGGAGTCACAGTCACATCATTGTTATTTCATGTAAAGGTATTTACACCAACAATGGGACTGGCTAGGCAAAGACATTGTTGCTTTCACTGAATCAAATACAGTACATACAATAGAGGGAATTATGCAGATGACATGTCCAGTTAATAACCCAAAGGTGTTTGACTGTTCATGTATGAAAAACAATCCTTTTCTCTTTTAATAAAAATAATAATGTCAACTAATACAGGCAAATGTTCTACGTCATAAATTTAACAAAAGTGTTTGCACAAAACATACATATTTATAGAATTTATCCCAGATGTAGTAAATCAACCAAAACAGGTCTGGAAACTTTTTTAGTTAAAAACTGGAGGCAAAACAGTAGATCTAAATAGTTCTCCAAATTAGCCCTAGATAGCATACAGATGTCGGCCACTTCTACCTGAAAAATGGCACTGCTGGCTCACTGTTGGCCCTGGCAAACCGCATGTGAGCCAATTGTGGTCCTTATATTGAAAATACACATTTGGCCCACATGTACTATAACAGATTCAATGATCCATTTCTGAGATATGACAGTATTACCCACATATGAGCCATAAGTGGCTAACTTCTGGTCCAGTTGTGTGTGCTTCACATTTGGCTGATATGTGGCACTAATCTGGCGTTTATGTGGCCCACATCTTGCAACCGTCACTAGTGACGTCAATCCATGCGGCAAGTGGGACAAATGAAAATGGATGACACCAGATGTGGGCCAGAACAATTTTGCTATTCAAGGCCAATAGTTTCCATGAAAATACAGTAACAAAAACTTCTCAGCCTGCTCAAGTCACATCCAGATCTTAATGAAGGTGTCTACAGAAAGTTTGACTAAATGTGAGATAATAAAATGAACCCCTCTCCACAGACCCTGCAGTGGGTGCTAGTTCTACTCCTTTCCTTCATCCCATAATAAAGAAACCCTCATTCAATTAAAGCAACCTGTATTTGCAGCTTAGTTTAGCTTAGAGCAGTTTGCACTAGGAGTAAATAATATATAAATATTTTATACATTCTATGCCAAATTCTTTTAAATTCCAAAAGGTGAGAAGGTGGGCCCTTTAATTTTTACACAGCCTGGACTCAGTGGCAGGTCCAGCATCTATTCCTTCAATTCAGAGATTCATTACTTTCTCATCTAAGATACAAACAAACTATAATATGGAAGATGAAACATTCTTCTTTCTACTTTGGTTATTCATTTCTGTAGTCCATGAACTGTCAATTAAAGATTTAGCTTCAAATAAACTCTGTGTCATATTTTTTTGCATTGGTTTTTGATTGAAATCCTTTACTGATGTTTAAATAAGCCCCAGAGAGAACGAAGTTTTCACGCTGGTGAAGGGTAACCTCTTGTGGTAAAATTCTGCATTGTACGATGAACCTACATAATGTTCCTTAAATGTTGTGCAGGCTTAAAAAGAGATTTGTCTGATAATCCTAATTTTTGGTGTTCAGCAGTAAACTGTAAGCATGAGTTATTTTAATGTAAATCATAAAACACATTTTCATTTTGAAGAGCTCTTTTACAGAACTGATTAACATTTTTCCATTTATTTCATACAGTTCCTGTATAATCCTGCGTAATGAGCAAACAAATTCAGTTGGACAATCCAAAATAATACAATGGACTGTGGCAGGGTAGGTGATTTGCATTGTAAACAGCTTTTTCTTAAAATATATTAAGCTATCAACAAATCAAATGTTCGGATGACAAAGAAAAAGTTGTTTCTATAAAGGCCACAGGATTGAAAAAAAACCCCGTCCAATCATTTCACTCAAACAAAATGATAAGATGGCTTACAGATCTGTCCAGCTACCTACCTACCTCATCCCAATTATTGGAATTTGACCTCCATATTTAACCCATCCGTGCAGTGAAACACACTCACTAGTGAACACACTAGGCTGTTCATTTGCCTGAAGTGCTGGGCAACCCTATCCATGGTGCCCTGCAAGTAGTTGGGGGTTAGGTGCCTTACTGAAGGGCATTTCAGTCATGACCTAGTGACTAGTGACTAACTAGTGACCAGATCCCAAACCACCAGGCCACGGCTGCCCTAAACATGGGGGGATTTGCTATTTTCCTGAATTATGTAGCTTGCTGTTTTTATGTCAAATCTAATCTGTATGTGTCCTGGTCATGCTGTTTGCCATCAACAGCCGGGGCCCACAGAGAGCACAATTGGCAGTGCTCTATCTGGGTGGTTAGATGGTGCTCTCACTCTCCCTATCACTCACACATTGCAATGTCCGCTGGTTCAGGCGTCTACTGATTGGTCCATTTGAAACTAGAGATGCTGCACTTTCCTCCAAGCACGTTGGCTCCCCAGGGACGGTATATCAGGCGGTGGCTCTATCGCACGCAACGGAGGAGGCATGAGCATGTCTTCAACCTCCTAGAGTCAGGGACAGTGCAAATTGATGGGGAGAGCCACTCATGGGTTGGGTTAATTGGAGACTACCACATTGGGAAAGGGAGAAAATTGGCAAAAAAAAAATTAATAAATAATAATTATATATATATATATATATATATATATATATATATATATATATATATATATATATATATATATATATATCCCTGTGTGAGTTGTGAAGCCACTTTTGTTTGTGTGTTTTATGGGATTTGCTATAGAAGGAGATCTGAAAGTACACTGTGAGAATTTTCCAGGTTGGATTTTGCCTATAAGAGGTTAAACTGTTAATCACAGTTGTGAGAAGTGAGAAAAGCATACTGTAATGGTAAAACACTACTGGCCACTCAACATCAACCTCTTTCTAGAAAAGGTCAAAGGTTATGTCATTGTCACCCTGATGTTGGAGTTATATAGTGCTACTATGGAGACAGCCTATTAGAGTGGGTTGTCAGGCTAGGGTGAAACAGCGTTCATGGCCAAAAGCAATCCAGCACAGAAAGCTGTCCCGCCCCATTTACTGCCTCCTCTCTCTCTCTAACAGTGATGTACGGCAGTAACACTCACCTTGAAGCAAATTACGTAACCTTGAGTGATTTCCCATTAGCAAACATGCAAAGTCCCATTTACCAATTAATCAATCAAAGAAGTAACAGAGAAACTGAAAACACAGCTCACAAGATACCACAAAAGAAAACAGCTCAGCATTCTCAATTTCAGTACTGGAGAGTACTGTGTATATGCCTCATAGACTCCACTTATTTACTCTTGCCAAGGACACCATTAACCTAACAGAGCCTGTATACTATAAGTTTGAGCAGTCTGCACTTCTAACATGTCTTTAGAACTCATTTCATAGACTTTCTTTCTGAGTTGAATATGCGGGTATTAACCAGTTAGTTTCTTTTAGCCAATTAAGAGTGGCTGCTGTGCTCATGGCAGAAATTCACAGACTGTTAACCTCATGTGACTTTGGCACATAGTCTAGGCCTTTAGATTTCCAATAAATCTTAATACAAGACACTTTTTCACATACTATTATCTCCAGGAATTATTCACTCAACCAAAAAGTAAACTCATGCTCTTCAGGCAATAAATGTTGAGCAATTTCAACATTTTACTGCACAATGTCAAATGATTTGCTGACTTTGACTGATTATATATATATATATATATATATATATATATATATATATATATATATATATATATATATATATTAATTATTTTTTATTTAACCTTTATTTCAATAGGCAAGTCTTTAAGAACATGATTCCTTTTTGCAATGACAGGCTTGCAAAAGGCAAAGCCTTTTGAGACCCACTACACAACTATATACAAACAAAACAAGTAAAACAATAAAATATGAAACACTACAGAGAAAAGACATCAGTGACTATCCATAAAATAATTACAGTTATCAGACTAAAAAAAAAGCAGAAACAGAGTTCTTAAAAGCCAACTTTGGAAAAAAATTGACCAGTCTTAATGTTTTCTTGACTGCAGCTGACTGAAGTGAGGACAGACTGAATTTGCTTTTGGGACTCTCAGCATGATTAGCTGTGCAGAATGAGTATTATAACTAGAGGACTGAGACTGCAACAACTGACACAGATAAGGGTGAGATAGGCCAATAAGAGTTTTGTAAATCAGCATATACCAATGAATAGTATGTCCAACATACTGGCTGGTTTACTGAAGAGTAAAGAGAACAGTGGTGAGTTTTATAGGGAAAATTAGTAACGGATGGCAGAATGATAGAGTATATCCAGTTTTTACAAGATGCTTTTATTGGCTAATTTGTATATTACATCACCACAATCTAGCATAGAAGGACAGTCATTTGAACTAAGATAAATTTAGCCAAGCACCTTAAGGAGGCATGCATTCTGTGTATAAAAAAACATTTTAGACAACATTAGACTGTAGCCTACTGATGTGAACTGAGAAAGACAAAGCATCATCTAGCCAAATCCCTAAATCTTTATATTCTGTAACCTGATTTATTTTTATGCCATCAAGAGTAAGAAAAGTTTGATCTATCTGAGATAAAAACCCTTTTTTCCCAACCACAACTTTGGTCTTGGTGGTATTTTTCAGAAGATTCAATTTGAAAAAAAGCTTGCTGAACTCTGAGAAAACTTTGAGTGAATTAATTACAACCTCTGGAGAGGGGCCAATGGCATAAATAACTATCATCAGCATAAAGGTGAATGGATGAGTCGAGAATAGAGAGAACAATGTCATTTATATAAATGAAGGAAAATAATGGAATAATAATCAAAATAATGTTGGGCTTAAGATTGAGCCCTGAGGGACACCTTTCTTAACTGAGAGAGTATCTGAAAGGATTTGCTCCATCTTCACACACTGTCTGAGAGGTAATTTGAGAACCATGCCAGAGAATGATCTGTAACTTCAATACTGCCAAGCCTATCTATTAGAATCTTATGATTAAAAGTGTCAAAAGCTTTGGCCAAATCAATAAAAAAAAATTGCTGCACAATATTGTTTGGTATCCAAAGCAGAAATTATATCATTAAATATTTTAAGGGTGGCAGTGATACATCAATAACCTGGTCTAAAGCCAGACTGAACATGTCGTAAAATGTTATGAGCATGTAGGTAGTTAATCAATTGCTTATTTACAAGAACTTCAAACACTTTTGACAAACAAGGCATTATAGATTAGTTTGTAACAATTGGGATCTTTCTGATCTCCTACCTTAAAAAGAGGATTTGAGCTGCTTTCCATGCTTGTGGAAATCCAGCTGTATAAAGGGACAATTTTAAAAAGTCAGCAATGGGAGCAGGAATTATGGACAGGGTTGTAGCACCAAATTCTGGGCTCTATGCACAAGTCACAAAAACTTGAGTGGCCTTATTTCTAATTTAAAACAAAATAATAATTAGGAAATTTAGATCTTCACACCTTACGCCAAGTAGCATTTTTTTTGCTGTAAAAGTACTGCAAGCTCACGATCAGACCAAAGGTTGACACAGGGTTTTCTCCTCATTTTTTAAAGGAGCATGCTTGTTAACCACAGCACCAAATTCATCATAAAATAATTCCACGCATCATTTACAGAAGGAATCAGCCCGAATCTAGACCATATTTCATTAGACAAATCATCTAAAAAAGCTTGAGGATCAAAGTGTTTAAAATTTCGTTTGTAGCTGATCTGAACAGGCTTCTTAACAGAGCAAGTTTTTCAAACACAAGCAGTAAAGCAGTGATCACTAATATCACTGCAGAGCACACCAGACTGATACTTATGAGGGGAATTTGAAAGGATATTATCAATCATTGTAGCCTTTTGAATGTTTCTGGAATCATACTGAGTAAGGAGAGATATGATTTGACTAATTTAAAGAATCAAACTGCTGCAAAACTTGTCCGGTGGTTTAAACATGTCCCAATTTAAATCACCTAAAAGAGTAAACTCTGACCTAGTAAACAAAGCTAAGGCATTGCTTAGGGCTGTAAGGGCACAAGGTAGATGAGGTTGAGGTTGGTAATAACCAGATACACTCAGAGAGAAGCTGTTTTCCAACTTTATTAACAACTAACAAACTGTTTTGCAACTGAACACTGAAGACTTTCCCTTGTAAAACAGCCAAACCCCCACCTTTAGAAGATCTATTTTGTCTCAAAGATTATAAACTGGAAATAATATTTCCATATTCTCAAAAGACTTTCTCAGCCGGGTCTCTATTATGACCAAAACATAAGGGGTGGAGCTGTGATGATCCTTTTTTTGCTTCTGACATTAATATGTACGCCATTCCCAGAAATAGTAAGCAAAAGAACATAATAGCATGTAATAATATAAAGCATGTAATGTACAATGTGCCATCACTTTTGCATTGTAGATTGAATCATTTTATACTAGACAATATGGGGTCACCCCTACCTAAAACAATTTACTCAGTTCTCTTAAAGCAACCAACTGGGTTGGTGTAAGGAGTTCAATTATTCAATTGTGTTGTGTTTTGCACTTTCTGGCTTGAGGCTCATAAAGCTATGTATTATTTAATTAGGTAAGTCACATGTATATTTGTTAATTTATTATTAATAAAGAAACACAAAGCTTATATTCTCTGAGGTTCAAGTATGTTTTGGAGTGCTTTGAGAGCTGAATTAGGCAAATCTGCCCATATGTTAATGTCATGGTGGTAGAGGTGTTTTGCTCTCTGTGCAAGTCTGCATTTTTTTTTTTTATAAAAAACACCATTAAACGTCATGGGTCTATTTAGGGGATAATGGATACATGCAAAAATTGCAGCAGGTAATAGAATGTAATAGAACAGATTTGGACAGCATCGCACAGCATGTTAATGGGGAGCCAGCAATTAAATTACTACAGCTCTCAGCAATGCTCCAGAAAGTTAAATGAGCTTTAGCTTCATTTTTATGATGCATCTGTCTGATTCACTTTTAGCTACTTCCATACCCTAATCTATAGATTCCTTTGATTATACTCCACTTGTGTCACATGTGCAGTATGTGTATCATTGGTATTGGCATGTAACATTCAAATCTATACACGGTGACCATTCTACATGTCAATCACTGATAATGGCCTCCACTTTGAATGATTTCAGACTGCTAATGGAATGTGATTGCTCTTGTGAAATCTAATCACACACAGGCTCATTTGGGCTATTAGAAGTTGCAGTACAAAATTTAGCCTCTTTTGCCATAGTTAGAAGCTTGACTCTGTACCGTCAACATAAAAAAGGCTTTTATACCATCTATAGAGAGTGTATAGAGACAATTCCTGGTCTAGACTTCAACATTATAATTAAAACTACAGATGTGAAATGAAGTAATCAGGAAACTAAAATTAAAGGATATATAGATAGATAAAAAAAAAAAAAAAAAAATATATATATATATATATATATATATATATATATATATATATATATATATATATAGTGATATACAGTAAATAGTATATATAGATCACAATATAGTGAACATATTTTACAACAACATAGTGAATATAGTTTAAAACAAATGAATTGAAACAATAGAAAAATAGTCTTATGAAAACATTTGTATATTTACCTGACAAAACTTCAAAAAAATTTTTTTCTAAATAATAAGAAGTTGCCTCATCCTCTACAGTACACACAATACAATAATGTTGGGTTCTTTTTATTTTTTTTTTTTTTGCACAATTCAGTATACATGTTTTATTGATTTACTGAATTAAGCTCATGAGAACAGTATATTTTACAATACTGTCATTGTCCTAAGAAAAAAAAAGTTAACTTTTGGTAAGTTTCTATTAGTCCAATCATCCATCCATCCATTATCTTATTTGTTTAATCCTACTCAGGGTTGCTGAGTCCTCTACCTTTTCACCAGGCACAGGGCAGGGCATTACACTATTTAGCTAAACCCAGGACAGGGTGCCAATCCATTGCTAGGGCACACTGACTATGACAATTTAGAGTACCCACTTCACCTGACCTCCATGCTTTTGGACAGTGAGAGGAAAGCCACACAGACATGTGGAGAACATGTGAACTCCACCCAGATGCAGATTCAAACCCAAGACCTCAGTGCTGAGAGGCAAGCATGTTAACCACCAAGCCATCTTACCACCCTGTTCCAATCATCATTTTTACATTTTCACAGAGTGTAAACAACATGCACTTTTGCTAACTTGTTTTCTGTGCACAAAACATGTAGTTTAACAAGGTGTGCACAAACATTTGCATCTCTCAAATCTGTATTGAAACTGTCACAACATTACATTTGTCCACATTAATGATATATACAAACCACAATGGTCAAAAAAGTGATAGTAAACAAAGACACGTGTGGTCAAGTCAAGATGTGTCAATGCAGCTTAAGTTCAGCTGAATAAACACAATGCGCTTAGTGTGAAAAGTCATTGGAAAGCAGGAAAAACCTGGACATACCTGAATTCCGTTGTTGAAATTCCTTTAGGGATGTGCAATTGTGGACTGAAAGAGTATAAAGGGAGAGTGCAGGATAATGGAGTGAGAATGGTAGAGAAAGAGAGGCTTACAGGTGAGGGCTGAAGAGTGTCCACATGCACTGAGTGCATTAATGGAGCTAATAGGATCATGCTTGGCCATCTGTCACGCTCAGCGTGATGTACACTATAAATACACAGAAGCTAGGAGCAGAAAACAGGGCTAGCCCAGGTTCAAGCTTAGTCTACTACACGACTCCATACAGTGCTGAGGCCAGCAGGAGGTATTAGGGGCTAGCCCAGGAGTAACCAGCCTATTACATAATTCCATCACAGAGAGAAAGGCTCAGACAGTCCATCTACGAGTGCAGCCACCTTAGCAACTATCAGCATGAACTGTAACTGCTAATGCTACTACTAGCAGGAATGCTAAAAGGCTAAGTTGCAGTACATGGCATCACAGAAGCCCTATTATTTATGTGATATTAATTTATGTTCATCAATAAATAAATGACCAAGTATAATATTTTGTTTCATTTGTTTATCTGGGTTCTCTTTATCTACTTTTAGGACTTGTGTGAAAATCTGATGATGTTTTAGGTCATATATATGCAGAAATATAGACAATTATAAAGGGTTCATTTTAGAACTTTCAAGCACCACTGTTTTATGTATAAATAGGATGCCATATATATTGAAGTGATTGTTCACCCTTAATAAAAAATATAAATCAATGTAGCAAAAACATTAGTAAAGTACTTACAAGTAGCTACATCTGCACTGAGGCACCACTGACCACTAGAGAGTGTTACAGAGGCAAGGAAATAGCTTGGCAAGGGAATTCCCTTCTTTAAGGTAATAGCTCAACACATGTTTATGTTACTAACACTGAATGGAAGCTAGCAGTCACTAATTAACATGCTGTTATTTTAACATTAACTGACAATTCATTTATTACTATTATTTACAGATCAATTCATTGCTCACAAAAATGTCAGTTTAGCAATGAAATAATCAATATTCTCTTCGAATTCATTGCCATGTGAACTATGAGAATAATAAGCTTATTTTGAGACATAAATGAACAAAATTCTGAAGAAACAGGACTAATTTAATGTTTGTCAAAGTAATATAACAGACTAGTGCATGTATTCCATTCATGCTGATCAACACTAAAACATAAAGGCTTGAAATATATCACTTTATGTGTAATGAATTTAAAGTGACAGATTCGGTTGCCGGTTTGATTCCTGGGCAGGTCATAACTGAAGTGCCCTTGACGAAGGCACTTAATCCACAACTGCTCCTTGAGTGCCATGGATAAGGCTGCCCACTGCTTCAGCACATGTTCTCACAGCCTATGTGTGTTGACTGAGGTGTATGTTTCACTATCCAGATGGGTTAAATGCTGAGGTCAAATTCTGTTGTGTGCAATTGGCAAAAATGTAATTAAATTTTTTAATTAAATTCTGAACAAAAATGTAATAAAATTTTCACATTTGTATGTGGCACTGTATGCAAAACAATGGGCAACACTGAGATTTCTTACCAGAGTTGCCAGGTTCGTGGTTTTCACGCCAAATTGGGCTTGTTTGAAAATCCAGTCGCAGGTGAAAATTCAAGGGTGGCGGGTGAGTTTTTTTGGGGTACTTTAATATATTACCGCGGCCGCCAAAAAAACAACAAAAAAGTGGGTGTTGCCTAGGATATTACTTAAACACGGTGGACAAACGCGTATAATTCGACACTAAGGAAGTCTAAATACTACAATAACAATGAAGAGAACATAATATAAGGAAAGATAGCCTGAAAAGGAGAGGCGGAGGCGGTATTGAAAGGACTGGGAAAAAGAAAAAGGTTTGATGGACTGATAATAAATCCCTTATAAACAAAATACTAAGTCGTACACTCAGTTGTTTTGCCATTTGCTTGAAACGTGTGACAGACATTTATTTTGGGCTAGTTTAAGCTTCGGAAGGGCGGGATTTAGGATTTATCTTTGGGTTGGATATTTTTGTTGGACCTGGCAACCCTGTTTCTTACTAAGCACATACTAATCATAAACATTACAGACATGCTGTGGTAAAACCACATTACCCCACCTCTCCATGTAAAACCGATCCTGTCTGAACTGTACTTTAGAACAATACTGAACCACTGGTGTGCATGTAACAGAAGAAACATTGACTGATCATCAATAAAACCTGCAAACAAAGTGCAGAAGAAGCATTCAAGATGATTTCAGGTCTTCAGTGCCAGGCTGCTGAATGGAGAGAGAAGTTTGGTGATGAAAATGTTTGCAGAGAATAATAGAGTGTGGAACAGAGCTAAAGCTTATCTCCGACATCAGATTCTACTGTGCTTGTGTGCCAGTGTAGCAGTGACAGCTGACAAGTGATTCAGCCAAAGCCTGTGATGACAATGTGTCAGTATACACATACAGCACTCACACACACACACACACACACACACACACACACACAAGGAATACTAAAGCACTAATCAAACACAGCAGGAACTGGCAACGAGAGTGGACAAGTATGACACACTTCTTATGAACAATGTGAATGACAGACACACACACATTCTCAATCTGTTTCTCAGACAGACAGACAGACAGACAAAAAGACAGACAGACACACACAATCACACACACACAATTACACACACAGTCACTCACTAGGTTACCTTTGTAAGCAGATGAACAGCTTTAGTATGCAGTGTCATGTCTGTGTGTGACGTGTGATGGTAAATGAGAGAAAATGGCTTTTCCCCATGTGTTCAAATGCAAAGGCCAGCCCTACATTTCAGCATCAGACAGCTGCTCCACACTCTCTGAACACACATCACACACACACACAAACACACACACGCTTGGCCCAGAAACACAACCTTTCTGTGGCACATCTAGTTTCATTTTGAATTCCACACTAGGAAGCTCTCCTACAGCAACAACAAGCAGCCAGAGCTCAATCAGCATGAACTGTATTTAAAACTCATTTTAATACATTTAATTCAACAGTACTGTGCTGAAATGCTGGTTTATTCTAGCCTGAAGCTCTAGTCCCTTACTGCCAGGTTGCCGATTTGCTGATTAGCGTATTATTGCAGTCATGCACCAGTGAAAAAAAAAATGATTTGAATTTCCATGATTCTAAATGTTTGCAAATAAAATGTTTTCTC
The DNA here is from genome assembly GCA_036984385.1 of Crenuchus spilurus. Classification (NCBI taxonomy): domain Eukaryota; kingdom Metazoa; phylum Chordata; class Actinopteri; order Characiformes; family Crenuchidae; genus Crenuchus; species Crenuchus spilurus. The sequence continues at coordinate 3,260 of BRDA01001004.1, read as the reverse complement.
AGAGGATGTTTTTATTGTGCAAATGTTGCTCTCCTAAAAATCTGTATAAAAAATAGCTTGAGGCAGGAGATTCTTCTGGCCCTGGTAAACACTCTACAAGTGCATCTCCAAAAAATGTAATATAATGGAAAAGTTCATTTATGTTAATAATTTCATTCAAAAAGGTAAAGTGTCATGTATTTTTTAAAATTATCATTATTTTTTATTTAGATCTTTATTATAATTATTTTATTAATTTTTTTTTTACCCATCACTACCCCCACTCTTCGGAAGTCCTATGTTACTTTATTAGTTGGGTGATTCATAATGTAACAATGTCCTCTTTGACACAAAAAAGAACTATTCATTACTATTCATATATCATATAGAATTCTATCTGGTGTTTCAGTAATAATTTAATAACAATAATAATTGTCATTAGAAATAATATTGTTGAAATGTGTATCATAGATTTGGTTGGGGGATTATGGTTGTGTAGAAATTCTAAATGTTGACTAGGATGTGCTAAATTCATTGCATTTATTTAAAGATGATTCACTGATACATATTCTGTAAACAGAATTTTCTTGTGAGTGATGCTATTTGACTTTATTAGTTGTCATGAAAGTCATGTATTTTATATTCACTACACATAAAGTGCCAAATTTCAAGCCATTTTTAATGTTTTAATGTTGAATAAGTTCTGGATGAGAAATGGTTGAGTTCATACTAAAATTCCCATTTTCCCAACCCAAAATTCACATCCTATCATCTAGTAAACATGAGTGTTACTATCTTGGGTAGTCTGAGCACAAGATGAGACCTTACTGAAAGGAAAGTCTCGCTTTATGTTAATATGTGAACTCTTGTCTACAAGAAACAATTGAGATATTATGGAGAACATTTTGTCTTTCGATTAACAATTCTACCCATTCTTTTATTCACTCTTTATCAGAATACACCGATAACAATGCTGCTGACACGAGATATCAGTTTTATATAAAAATATTTATAGCTCCAATGGAACTCTGTAGATAAGACAGATATTTGCAGCAGATATGGCTGGTCAAGGTACTGGTAGTGTGTATATAGTGTGGTGTTTAAAATGGAATGGGCTTAGACTCTAATAAACCGATAAACCAGTGGCTCAAACAACTAATTGAACACACACACTACACACACTTCACTCCACCATCCATATCTACAAATTAATTTAATAATCCATGTAGATGTGTATATTTGCATTTTTTGTATTTACACATTTGCATATTTGCATGTTATCTGCATGGTTTTGCGTATGAATCTTCCTCTGCCACATCTCTGCCATATTATTGTTATTGTATATTATCATTCTTACTGTCCTTTATTCTTCTTTTGAAAATCCACCCTTAACCCCTGCCCCCCTTTTTCTCAAATGTGAATGCCAAAGCATTCCATTGCCAGTTGTACCCTGTATAATTGTGTATGTGAGAAATAAACTTGATTTGATTTGAAGCCATAACACCTGCTGCTGCAACTGCATGAAACTGCAAAAGACATGTCTCCAGTATGGTGTTGTCATAAAAAGATGTACCTGATTTACTTATTGGTGCATGTTTCAGACAAATATAATGAACTTTTCCTAGTCCTGTAGTTTTATTGGAGTTATGTGCTGCTGTGAATGGACAGCTGAAGTATTTTTTTTTCTCTAATCCCAGTGTGTGCTCTCTAATCTATTCTGTCCTGGGTTTGATGGTTGTATAGTTTATTGTACAGTATAATATAGCATAGTTTATTGTATATGGTGTATTTTATGTATTTTATAGTTTGTATTTATCATCACTTTGTATTGTTTATAGCTGTTCTGTGTAGCCCTGTGTCCTGGAGGAACCATATTTCGTAGCTGTGAAAAGGAATGACAATAAAGCTAACTTTTGCCAGCTGCCTTTTACATTGTGAACATTAATGAATGGGCTCTCAAATTTTGATCAATTTTATATATTTTATTTTATATGAATAAAAATGCACATTTACGTTTTGATTAAAAAGAAATGTCAAGGACATTTAGATAGATCAGCCCCCTATATCAGCAGAGACCACACTGCCATTGCATTTTCTGATATCCAACCATATTGTGTAGTTTCATGCATGTCTTGTTTGAGTTCTTTCCTTTTAATTTTTTCCCTAGTTTACATTTACACTTAAATTTACAGCATTTGGTAGTTGCTCTTATCCAAAGCGATGTACAACAGTACTTTATTTCCATTAAGAGAATTATCTCAGCTACTACAGACAGGTTAAGAGTCCAAACTACTCTACAGTTCAGACACTGTTAGAACAAAACCATCACTAATACCTAGAAAAAAGGAAAGATACACAATGATACACAATAAAAGAGCATTACAATGCATTACAATAAGAGATTTAAACTAGTGCTCGCTTAAGTGTTCAACAAAGAGATGGTTTGAACAGCCAGTGTTGGTTCATTCCAGTTTATTTTTGCAGATATTGGCATTGTGGCATATGTAGTAGGCAAATAAGCAGTTTCCCTCTTTCTCACTGTCTTAGTGTGACACAAATGAATTGGTCCAATTGGAATTGTTCTCCTGGTGGCCAGTCCCTGGCTAAACTTTTCTCCTCATGTTAGATTGCTGCTCACTGACTGATAGTTAAAATATTAAAATGGTTTAGACCAAAAAGTAGAAGTCAATGCTATAGCTGCCAAAATCTTGAATGTAGCATTTTCACTGCAAAAAAACAAAGTTCTTGGCCAGCAAAACTTTTTCAAAAACTTTTTTTTTCACCATGTTTCTGCCATTGTTAACTAAAAGCGGTGCTGGATGATGCAGAAATACATAGTCTGTACCACCTCAGATACTAATAAGTGATCACTGCTTCTGGGTAGATATCCCCTCAATGAAAGGAGCAAAACTTGCATAGAAAAGCCTATTCCAACATATGTTTTTTTGTTGTTGTTGTTTTTTTTATAATATCTTTCTCTGAATCTTATTTCCAGACTAGTGAGCAAGCACATCCAGACATGTTATTGCTGGCACTCAAATCAGAAGAAATGTATGACTGTTCTTAACAGGTTTACTGACTCATGGGAGACAGTACCAGTCCAAGCACAAACATCTGTTTTTGGTGGCATTTGATCGCAATACATCACAGTAGTCTTGACCAGTCATGCTTTCAACATTGTTTCAGCATTCTACAAACCGGATTCCAAAAAAGTTGGGACACTAAACAAATTGTGAATAAAAACTGAATGCAATGATGTGGAGATGGCAAATGTCAATATT
>BRDA01001003.1:72256-85988 GCA_036984385.1 Crenuchus spilurus | reverse complement strand
ATAAAATATTAGATGTTGGCACCTCCACATCATTGCATTCAGTTTTTATTCACAATTTGTTTAGTGTCCCAACTTTTTTGGAATCCGGTTTATACTCAGACTCTGGCCCTCTGTTTCATCCTCTGATGTCAGAGACTTTCCTTACTTATCAGTTTGAATTCTGGTCACAGTAACTCTCAGACTTTCTTGTGCACTAGCTTACGTCCCACTAGGGCTGCAAATCTTTGGGAATCGAGCGAATCGATCCAGAATCGATTCTTGGGGTCACAAATCGATTTTTTTCCGATTCTTTCAAATACGAATGAAATACTTTACCGTTGCAATCTCTGCAAATCGCATGAGTCACGTCCAGCCCTTTCTTACCCGGGTCGAGTTGACGGTAAAATCCAAAGTGTTTCCAAATGGTTGCTTTCAAAGACCGCGGCTTGGCTTGCATGCCTGTACATAGCCATGCTTCCTTGTTTTGCCTAGCACTACGGTGGCTGAGAAGGCACATCCACACCTGCAAAAAGAATCGATTTTTTGAAAACGAGAATCAATTCTGAATCGTTCAATGTTAGAAACGCGATTTGAGCTCAAAGCGATTTTTTCCTGCACCCCTACGTCCCACTGTCTGCATTCTGAATCCAATTCATTGGCTTATAGTGCTGGGTTTTCCACTAATTGTGGAAGCTGTCCAGATAAAGTTTCCCACCTCTTCTTTCCACTTGGATTACTGGCTGTAATGTTAATTAACATTTTACAGCATTATAGAGCACTTTTTAAATGAAAGAGTCTTCTTGCTGATCTTACAGGTTCATATACATGTGTGTGTGTGTGTTATTATATATATACACACACACACACACACACACACACACAGTCGGACATGGTGCCACAAGATATATATATAGTCGTTGTTCCCCTCTGGCATCAATGGCACGTGGGGCACCACTGTTATGTTGTGGGAGGCACGGAGTGTTTGCGGTACACCTTCACTATGGTGGCTCCAGAATATCCTACAAACTTGGTGGTTTCCAAAATGCTACCATCATTCACCTGCTACCGTTTATGCACTTCTGGACATGTCAAATCATGTCCTTTGTCCATGGTGATGGTCTTACACTCTGCTACAATTAAGTCGTGTGCCCACTCATTTATGTGTGCAGCAAACACTGTCACATGACGTCTGTGATGTCCAGGGCCAAGTTAATTCCAAACCAGGGATGGTTATAATATTCTTATTTGACTGTGTGTAATATATACAGGTATATTTAAAACATAGCAGGTCGCGATCAAAAACATCATTTGGCAAGACCAACATCCTAGTCCGAATAAAGGTTCTATCAAGCCGAAGACATTTAGACAGAGCATCTTGAGACCAGACTCCAGTAACACAGTTGCCCTTTAAGTGCTTTTAAAAGACTCCATTATTGAGGCGTGTGACAGCTGTATGAAAGTACATTGTTTAGTTCTGCTCAGAATCAGGAAATAAGACAACAAAAAAGGCTTTTATGAAACTGGAGATAACCTTTCAGACTGGTGAAGTTTGCTGTACCTGTCCATCAGTGTGTGTGTGTGTGTGTGTGCTGGAGAATCTTAAGTACTGATTTGGATCTGAAAGTGAGATTCTCTCGCACGCACACACACACCCAGATAGTGCCAAGCGTGTGGAGATTTGGATAGACAAGAGTCCTCAGCTGTCAGTGTGTGTCTGTGTGTGCGCGGGTCTCGAATGACTGTATCTAAAACTGTACAAACTCACCGGCTGGAGTAACTGTTAGCGATTAGCAGTTAGCATTCAGCAGTCATGGATTTGGCGAAGCCGGATACATTAGTGAAAGAACAGCAGCTAAAGGTGAGTCAGATTAATTAAAAACAAGCTCAAAACACACATGTAACACAGAAATAATTCATTAGTTACACACCTGCAACACACCTGTGACACATTGGTGACACAGCGGGTAAAACATTAGTAACACATTCATTACATATTAATAACACATCTGTAACTTCTGTAAGTAGCAAATGAAATGCATATGATAGTAAACATTAAACTGCATTTATATTAAAATAGTGAGTTTAATTGATTATTCTTTCATATTTGTATATACAACAAATGTTAGAAAAATCACACAAGTAAATAATATATTAAAACGTATGAAAATACAAGTGTGTTCCATTATTCCTAATGTTTAGTAAAGCAACATGAAACAAAATGATGAAAATGTCTCACATGGATGATGTAAGTCACATGAATGTTTTGTGTGTTTTAGTGTTATTTGCTACAAACACTGAAACACTTTACATTTCATTTCTTCTGGTAATTGTGAGATGGTTCCAAACATGGCAACCGCTGGACTAAACACAAAGCTAAGCGGCTGTATTCTGACTTCATCATAACAAGTGCAGTTTGTAGTTGTAGTTTGTTGTATTCTTCCATTTCACCACAAAACTGTAACTGCTGGTAAAAATGTGTGATTGTTGGTGAGGAAAAGCAGAATTCGGAATGTCCAAAAACGTAACATTGTCATTAAAAACCTCATTTTTTACCATATAAATTGCCCAAATAATTTCAGTTGCCAAATATTCTATACATCCCTTGTAAAATGTGACATTTCAGTAAAGAGACTGAAGAACTGAATCAGAAGACGAGTTACATAGTGTTTGTGTGTGTGAGATACATACAGCAGTGATGAAGTTACAGGTTTAGTTGATGGTTTATTGAAATATTTAAGTAATGATTTATGGTATAAGTGTGTTTAAATAGTTACAGCCTTGAGTTATTTTATGAACACTTCCTTAGAACAAACCTGCTCTTTAAGTGGATCCCTATCACAGTTCATAGATTCGAGAGATTAGATTTAAGTCTCTGACATTATCTGAGTGGTGAAAGTTTATACGAGGCTGCATGAACTTCCTCCATCCTCATTAGCAGCCATCCATAGTCAGTACATTTCTACTATTAAAGAGATTTCATTACTGCACTGCCGTTGAGTTGTTTCACACAATTTAGTTGTAGAATTTGTAAACAAACTCATTCAGAGTGCACCCAAAAGTTAAAACTTAGAAATTTCACTTACATGGATGTGAAATTCACATTTCCATAAAATATATAATTCAAAAATCAGCTATAAAATTTCTGTTTCCGTACTGTTTCTAACAAATTAAAATAAATAACTTATTTTATATGTACTAAATTTTTTTATTTTTAATAAATAGAGGCTTTTATAGGCTTCAGTCGTTTGTTTCCTAGCACCATCACTGTGAAGCATTCCAGTTTCAGTGAGATTTAAAGTTAGGCTGTAACTCGGTGATAAATGCTAATGTTGCTAGCAGTAATGGGAAGCTGGTAACCACCAAACACTGTGATGTCACTTTTACAATGCTAACTGATGGATATTAGCTTTCTTTAACTGTTGCAACATTAGCAATACTGACTGAACCATTCCTTTAAAGAGAGAGAGAGAGAGAGAGAGAGAGAGAGACCTAGGTATATTATGTGTTTAATAGTGTCCACATTCAGGACTGTTGAACTGTATGGTAGTGTTTAGGTTTCTCTCCTAAAAATGAAAGATAAAAGATTTCACACTGACAATGCAAATAGAGCACACACACACACACACACACACACAGAGTAGATGCACATACAACACCCAGCCTGGGTTAGCAGTGTTTGGAATGACAAACACAGACACACGCACACACACACACACACACACACACACACATGCTTCTGGAAGGGACAGACCCACATTGTAACTGGAGCTGAAATATTTCCTGCTGTGTGTGTGTGTGTGTGTGTATATAATGTGTGTAGTTATAATATACAGTATAATTTGATATAATCAAAGATATATTGATAGAAATTGATCTATGTCTAATATGAATAATAATTAATACAGGTAGTTTAATTCATTCAGACAATGTCTAAACGTTCCACAGTTCACATGGTTAATTGCTTTTGCCTGTAGAGGAATTGAGTTGATCAGAGGAGGAAGTGCTTACCTGACCCCCCCAGGAAGTGGTCAGACATGGAGCTGTAGTTGCTGTTCTGCTAACCTGAAGAGAAGTGTGATGAGCTTCGTTAGATGAAGACAGAACTAAAACTGTACTTGTGGTTACACTTCAGAACCCTATTCAACAGGTTCTAATCCAGTACTGATCAATTAAATTCAGCACAGTTCCACTTGGATCTGTTCCGTTCCGGTTGGTTCACATTGTTTTAATTCAATTAATTTCAATTCACTTAAATTCTGTAAACTTCGGTTTTACTCACTTTCGGTAAATCATGAGTTCAGATTGTTCATTTTAAATCATCCAGTTGAAGAAATTTTTTTTAGTTCTACTTAATTAATTTCTGTTCAGCTTCGTCTCAGCTCAACTCAGCTTTTTTTCTCAGTTCAGTTCACTTTGGTATTACACCAGCTTTCATACGTCATGATGGTGTGTGTATTTTTTTTTTTTGCTTATCAGGCTGTTTTGAGTTCACTGTCACTCACAAAGACATTCACACACACACACACACACACACACACACACACACACACACACACACACACACACACACACAGTGTCTGGCCTGTATTGTTCACTGATCTTACTCAGCTGATGCATAGCAGCAAAGTCAGAACATTTATGTTAGTATTGTTATTAATAACTGCATTACATAAAAAATTAAATGTTACCGAGAGTTCTTACTAACACAAGAATCACGTCTTTGTGTTCTTGTTTATGTGTTGTTTGTTTATATACAAATCCAGTTCATCTTGAGGCTGGATTTACACAATGCAGCTTTCAAACAGCAGTGTAGTAGCTAAAATACATTATATGAACAAAAGTATTGGGACACCTGCTCATTAATTGTATCTTAATTGAAATCAAGGGTACTAAAGGAGTTTATCCTGCTTTTGTTGAAGTAACTGTTGCTACTGTCCAGGGAAGCCTTTCTACTATATTCAGGAGCATTTCCGTGAGGATTTGATTGCATTCAGTGACGAGATTTACTGAGATCAGGATGTTGGATGATCCAACAATGTCCACAAACATGTATCTTAAAAATTGATTTTGACTCAAGAAAAGACTCAATTCTCACATTTGATTTGAGGTGTAAACATAACATAACATACCAACATTACAAACATCATTAACATCAGCTTTCACACCTTTATTAAATATCATTAACATCACCTTTCTTACTTTTATTTAACTCTACCCTAGAGCTGGGCGATATGGCCAAAAATGTTATCACTGTCTATTATTCTAACACTGTCATAGTTTTAAACATCTTTCTAAAAACATCAAACTAATACATGAAATGTTACTATTTGAAATATTAAATTGTTTATTGCCAGAACATGATATTGTAGCGTCCGGCTGGACGCGTTGAAAGGATGGACGAGAAAGACATTTGCAGTCGCCGCTTTATTGTTGAAACTTACAATGATTGCTGTCGGCCGCAGCCACTCCAAAATAACAACAGGCTAGAGAGCCAAGCTAACAGGCTAATGCTAGCACTCGAGCTGACACACACACACACACACAGTGAGCCCTCCTCCTTCTCCTTCTCACACAAACAGACCAGCACACAGTGACCTCGCGCTCCCTCGCCCTGCCCCACTACGCTCTCCCCCAATCACACGCCTGTCTTAATCACAACAGTGCTTTTTGGCAGCGCTGGTGAGGAGGAGCTAACAAGCAGCAGTATCAGACTTCTGAACTGTCAATCTGCTTAGATGTGAAATGGAAACGAACGTTAATGCTTATCGAATTCTATTGTCCCGGCTTATCATCGTCATCAAGGGAAAAATTATCGTGAAAAAAAATCGATATTGTTTTATCGCCCAGCACTACTCTACACTGCTTCTGATTGCATAGTACTTGAGGTCTCCATTGGCTAAGAATGAAGTTGTAATAATATCAGAGTCAGAGATTATCTTATCAGAGGCAGAGAAGGGGTGGAGCTTCATAAATTGCCTGACAGCAGTTGGAACATCACTCTCCATTCTCACACACGCAACATCTCAAGTGCTATTTATCTCATCTTCATTTAATTGATTTCCTGTTCAACACAGCAGGCGTACAAAGTCGGATGAAAGTGGGATGTGACTGTTCAGGTTAAGGAAAAGAGGAAAAGAGGACTCGATTCTCTTCCATATTTTTAACTTCCTTTCTCTCTTCTCATAGCGAGTATGACTTCCTCTTATCACAGTTTTTAGTCTTGCTATGACAACCGTCCTGTAGCCCTCTCTGACACTGCCATAGAAACCTGCCTAGTGCAGTTTGGTGGCGCCATCAAAACCACACCATCAGTTGACGCACTCTGACACATCCCGTGTCCATGGGAACCCCACTGTTTTGGCTAATGCTAACACGGAGCTCGGTGTAAATAAGCATTCTAAGGTTTGGTGTCATTAAAGCTTTAGTGGACAGCGGTCAGTAATGTTTTTGCTCAGTTTAGACTTTAGAGTATAAACAGAGAAGAACTCTTGATCAGTTCATTTGCCCACTTTAGGCTTTACACACTGAGGCAACGACATAGTTAATCACAATAATTGATATAAAATGTCACATTCATGGCAACCCTACATGAGGTGCTTTAAAATAAAGCAGGGTTAGTTCATAGGGGGCGGGGTTATGCATGGGATTGACAAGTAGATATATATGAATGCAAAAGACTGTCTATGTCTAAACTGACATACATTTCAAATGTGAGTGATGTGACTGTAACTCTTTAACCAAGTCCGAGTGGATGTGGTGAGTGGGTGTGTTTTGGTGGTAAGTGGGGGAAGGGGTAAATGATACTGAAACAGGTAGCGAGGTGTGTTGTGTGTGTGTGTGTGTAAGTGTTGTTGGATGAAAGGTCAGTCATAACTTTATTAAACTGGCTGTTTTCAATTTCAATATATATACTCAGAAGCTGCATAATAATAATAATAATAATAATAATAATAATAATAATAATAATGACAAATAGTTATTAACTTTATATTTACAGCAGGTACTGAATTATTAGGGTGATGGATCATTCTCAGTACTACAGTGACTCTGATGTGGTGGTGGTGTGTTAGTGTGTGTATGAGTGAATCAGACATAGCAGAGCTGTTGATGTTTTTAAACACATCAGTGTCACTGCTGGAGTGAAAAATAGTACACAAACCAGTCAACAGTGTTCTTTGAACATCAGTGAAGGACTAGAGGACCAACACAAACTGTTCTTCAACAGGTCTACTAGGTGGACCAACAAGGTAAGTGTGTTTAATATAGTGGACAGTGAGTGGACACAGTGTTTAACATCTCCAGCAGCTCTGCTGTGTCTGATTCACTCAACACACACTAACACACCACCACCACATCAATGTCACTGTAGTGCTGAGAAAGATCCACCACATAAATAATACAGTACCTGCTTTGTGGGGTAGTTAATGGAGGCTAACAAAGAATACAGAGAAACAGATGGACTACAGTCTGTAATTGTAGAACTACAAAGTGCACCTGTATGGTCAGTGGAGCTAAAATGGACAATGAGTGTAAATACAAGGAGGTGATCATAATATTCTGAGATGATTGCGTGTGTATATATACAAAACGTAATTTAAGTTTCCGTTTAGTCTGAAGGTGTGTGTTTTTTCAAAAGAAGGAAGTGAGACTTAGAAACAGGAAGTAGTTGTGCTGGCTAATAGCTGTTCTTGTTTGAGAGCATGCTCTGGAAATACAGAACATGCTAATGGAACATACCTTTATTACAGTGTTTGTACCTGTATCTGTGTATTATTATTATTATTATTATTATTATTATTATTATTATTATTATTTCCTCATCTAAATTCACCATTTGAGTAATGTTTAGGCGTTTATCAGTAATCATTTCTTTTACCTCCAGTAAATGAGCTGTAGAAATAACCTCAGATATTAAAACCCTGTGTGAATAGCCATGTCAGTAAATATCTAGCCCAAACAAAGACAGTGTTGTCCTACCTCAACTCTGAACGCTAGAACATTCAAAACAACAGATTAAAAAAAGGAAGAAGGAAGAAGCGACTCTTTCACCACAGTGCTACATACAGGAATGTAAAAAGAATTGGACTTCTCCCTTTTCCCATCTATGCAGTGAACACACACTAGTGGGAAGTGGGCACGCATGCCCAGAGCAGTGGGCAACCCCATCATCCGCGGCACCTGGGTGGCAGTTGGGGGTTGGTGGCCTCAGAAAGGCTTTTCATGCTGGTTTGGGGAATCAACCATTCATTTCCAAGCCTGCTTCTCTAACCTTCAGGCCAAATGATTTCACATGATTACTGTCTGTAACTTCCAGATAAAAACATTCACATGACAATCACAAACAGTAAACAGGTCTTCTGTGTTGGTAAGAACCTGTCAGGAGTTAGGACATAATATACTGTAATACTGTAAGCAGGTGATATGACTTTTAAATTCTAGTTTAAAAACTAGTAGTCTAGTTAAAACCATAGACATATATACCTAGATGCGGCATTGAGCGCTGACTCGTACGTCAACGTCGCCGCCATATTGGAAGTGGCAAAAGCAACCAAAATAACATGAGAGAGATGCTGCACTCTGGTGCTGCGTGGAGTTTTTTCAAACCATTTTACAGTCAAAACGGGATCACATGGGAATACCTTTCACAGGTAAGACTGACTAATTGTTTTTGATTGTATTTGGCCATTCTAACATTTTGAAAACAAAATTATTTTTTTTGTGCCTAAAAGTTTCCCAGTGTATATTAGTGCACATCTGAATGTGTTAATGAATGCACTAGCTTAAATAACTTTGTAGGAAGGCGATTTATGAAGTTCAGTCCATTCACATGTATTAGTTCACAGCGCAGCTTTGCCTCCTCCAATATGGCGGACACACAGTTAACCCAACCCAGTCAACGACGCGTCTAGGTATTAATGTCTATGGTTAAAACTGTCTTCCATGCTTACACCACTTCCTTCCATTGTGTTTAAGAGTCTAATGGCTGAAGATAGCTTACAACACTGCCATCTAGTGGTTGGGGGTTTAAACACTTCACAAAACACAGAAAACTCTGTGGAGCTGTTGTTCTGGGGTCTAAAAAGTTGATCAGTATGATGCAGTAGATCCTGAGAGAATCTATATAGACTGAGCTGGATAAAAGCGTGTGTGTCTGTGTGTGTGTGTGTTCTATTACCAGATATGTGTTGTACCCTATATGTCCAAATGTTTGTCGACACCATTTTTACTAAATGCATTGAGCTATTTTAATTTGACACAGATGTACAAATACACACACAGCTTGTCTAGTCCCTGTATATAAGTACAGCCAATAGAATAGGACTAAACATGAACCTGTTGGCATCAATGTAGAATGTCAGGCATGCACTAGAGCGGTATTAAGCCCTCCAGCATTGAGCTGTGTTCTCTGCTCCATCCAATACTTTTAGAATGAGTTGGTAGAGTTGGGGATGAGGTGATAGTGCTCGTCATTCAATATCCTGACCCCAGTGCTCCACAGTAGAGTAAAAACAGTTCCTTTTACAAAACTCTTTTTATAAATACTCTTAATTTCGGAAGAAGCTATGAATGAGCAGGTGCCCATGTATTGTATATGACGTGCTGTCGAGTGTTTTGCTAGAGAACAGTTTAGGATCCTGCCGGTGTCTGTCTGCATTCATAATTGGCCACTGTGTAAGTTAAATTAGCTGTGTTATAGCTTTTGCTGGCTTTTATCTGCCTTGTGTCACTGTCCACTTCTGTCTGACCATTAACACACTGGAATCAATAGAGCCGACTATTTACTTCCTCTTCAATCATATATGTCAATATTTTCAGACCAGCTCAGCATTTCTCCCCTCATATTTGTCCATCTTCATACCCTGTACCACATACCATCACCAGAACAACATGTTAGAGTCTCTGTCCAATCAGAGTGTGCATTTCACATGTTTTGATATACTGCACATGACACGGCAACACCTCAGCAACATCCTAGCAACACATCATTTGTCTCATTCATGCAATTTTTGTTGACACTCATCTGCTGGACCATAATTTGGCCTTTAATATTGTCATCATGCAACAGCTACCAGAGCTTCTGAGTGCTCTGACTTTGTTTGTTGTGTCCTTTTTTATTTTGGAAGATTTTAGATAGCCATTGTAATTCTGATAGATTGTTTATGTCCTGACTACATTTTCATGATGGACTCCTTCTATACTTCAAAATAGCAGGCTTGTGATGGGTCATTTTATACCTTTTTGTGTAATAGTTGCAGTCCTTGACCACAGTAAGTGCTGGAACGTGACAGACTCACTTTAGAGAGACTGGCGATGAGAGTACCAGATCTGAACTTTTTCATCATACGTGACACAGATTTGTTATTTGTGCAGTAATGTGAACTAGAGTTTCAATAATCAAATTCAGTCAGTTCTACACTCTTAACTTTGAACACTTTCTAATACAAATAAGCAAACTGATACTGACAATTCAGCTCTGATCTGAGAATGCAGTTCTGATCAGTGTCCAGACTGCAGGCGGATCAGACTTTTCCACTGATTGGAATCACATTGCAAAGCACCATTCCTGTGTTTTGTTGATCAATCTGGATACACACTGTACAGGCCTACATATGGTCAGATAAACAATCGATGTTGCTGACTTAAGTGACTGGATCTTACTCAGGATCAGTAAATAAATGATACACATACAAACTAAAAAACACTCTCTCTGAGTTTTAAGTGGAGGTCAAAGGTTAGTTTATTTTTAGCATCTCACTCTCGCTCACCCCTCTTGTTTTGTCCTTTGACCTGAATGCATTAACCCCCTTCCCCCCATCTAAATGCTTTTCTACAAGTGTTTATGAAGGACGATTTTTTGTGTGTGTGTGTGTGTGTGTGTGTGTGTGTGTGTGAAAGAGAGGGAGAGAGCAGTGGGAGAGAATGCAATGAGAGACAGAGAGAGAGAGAGAGAGAGAGAGAGAGAGAGAGGATGAGATAGGAAAGAGACATACAAAGAAAGGAGAAAAGAGAGAAACAGCCGGAGAGAGAAGGAGAGAACACAGTGAGAAACAACACAAAAAGAAAAAATAGGAGAGGGACAGAGAGAACAGATAGAAGATAAGTAGAGAGTTAGAAAGAACAGAAGGAAAGAACAGAGAGAGGGGAAGAGATAGGAAAGAGAGAAGAGACACAGAGAGAGAGAGAGAGAGAGAGAGAGATTTCCATGGACTTGAGTGTGTTTCCTGTTGATTCCTCCTTACTTACAATCTCTGTAAATGAATCATACGTCACATGACTGAAGTGAGAAGCTCAGTTGTGATTTTTGGTGGATTTTCGGTTATTTTCTTGCTAACTGTAATGTTACAGTGTGTTTAAAGGGTCAGTCCAGCTCTTATATAAGAGAACAGAAGTGGACAATAAACAATAAAGAAAACAGTGTCTGAGACCTGCTGCACTAACTAATCTGCTGTGTGTGTGTGTGTGTGTGTGTGTGTGTGTGTTTATTGAGTCACTAATCAGCTTAATATCACAAACAGCTTCCAGTAGTATTTCCCCCTATCACCTGATGCTCCACAAGGCATGATGGGTAATCATTTCTGTTACTCAGTGGTGATCGGAGCGACACATTCTCTCTCTCACTTTCTTATTTATTTTTATATTCTCTTTTTTAATACTCCTGCACTAATGGACATTTTAATGGACTTTCTTTCTAGTGGACATTCCTATCCTTTCTTTTCCATGACATGCTTTCAGGAATTTGAAATCAGTCTGATTTAGCCCTGTTAAGTCACTTTATTTGTTTATATTTTAATGGATTGCTAGTGTTTATTGATTTCTGGTTATAATGACGATGATGCGTGGGGAGTTGTTTGTGTTCATGGAGCGTCGTCGGTCCGTACCTTCGCTGCGCTGGTTTACGGAGGACTCGGCCCAGCCAACACCTCTGCAGGAGCACCTGCAAACACTGCTGCACATGAAGATGGCCAGTGATGTGAGTTACGGTCACTTATTGGCCCATTTCCATGATGACATGATTACTTCACTGTGTTTGATTTTACTAATCAAACAGTGGCACTTTATCTTTTGATTCACTCAAAAAATATTTAAATTCTTACTTTTATTTATTTTATTTCTGAGTGTTCTATTTGAAGACTTTTATTTATCTGAGTGTTCTTTTCGATGACTTATTTATCTGAGTGTTCTTTTTGAGGACTTTTATTTATCTGAGTGTTCTGTTTGGAGGACTTTTATTTATCTGAGTGTTCTGTTTGGAGGACTTTTATTTATCAGAGTGTTCTGTTTGTAGGACTTTTATTTATCTGAGTGTTCTTTTTGAGGACTTTGATTTATCTGAGTGTTCTTTTTGTAGGACTTTTATTTATCTGAGTGTTCTGTTTGTAGGACTTTTATTTATCTGAGTGTTCTTTTTGAGGACTTTTATTTATCTGAGTGTTCTTTTTGAGGACTTTTATTTATCTGAGTGTTTTACGTGAAGGACTTTTATTTATCTGAGTGTTCTATTTGAGGACTTTTATTTATCAGAGTGTTCTGTTTGTAGGACTTTTATTTATCTGAGTGTTCTTTTTGAGGACTTTTATTTATCTGAGTGTTCTTTTTGAGGACTTTTATTTATCTGAGTGTTCTTTTTGAAGACTTTTATTTATCTGAGTGTTTTACGTGAAGGACTTTTATTTATCTGAGTGTTCTATTTGAGGACTTTTATTTATCTGAGTGTTCTGTTTGGAGGACTTTTATTTATCTGAGTGATCTTTTTGAGGACTTTTATTTATCTGAGTGTTCTGTTTGGAGGACTTTTACTTATCTGAGTGTTCTGTTTGGAGGACTTTTACTTATCTGAGTGTTCTGTTGGAGGACTTCTATTTCTGAGTGTTCTATTGGAAATAGTTTTTTATCTGAGTGTTCTGTTGGAGGACTTTTATTTATCTGAGAGTTTTGTTGGAGGACTTCTTTTTCTGAGTGTTCTGTTGGAAAAAATATTTATCTGAGTGTTCTGTTGGAGGACTTTTATTTATCTGAGTATTCTGTTTAGAGGACTTTTATTTATCTGAGTGTTCTGTTTGGATGACTTATTTTTCTGAGTGTTCTGTTTGGAGGACTTTTATTTATGAAAATAAAAATAAAAAACTAAAATAAAAATTTAAATAAAAGGGATGGTTTGGTAGAGTAAACCCAATTGACAGTAATAATAATCAATAATAATCAAAACAACAGTAAAATATGTTTATTAGTCAAGATTCATGATCTTTAATCTTGAATAATAAACATATTGTATTGTTCTTTTGATCTCTGAAAAAAAATACAAAGCATGCAGGATACAGATACAGTGGTAACCCTACTTATGAGTTTAATCCGTGCAGGAGCCGAGCTCGTTAGCTGGTTTGCTCTTTAGCTGGATGCATTTTCCCCATAAGAATACATGTAAAACTGATTAATCAGTGTCAGCCGGCCAATATACAGTATACTTTAATATGCTAAATAATGTGTTTATATGGGTTTTTAAAACATAAACGTGACGACGACGGCGCTTGTGTAGGCTGGTGGCTAAGGAGGACAGGAGGATGGCGTACGTGTATGGCATGGTTACACTTATCATATGAAAAGTAAAAGTAAAATGTATCTAACTTTCTTGATCACTACCTTTTGCTACCTTAGGGTCGCTTTCACTAGCACTTTCACTTTCACTGGACAGCGGTCAAAGGTAATGACTGACCTCTTCTTCTACACTAGCATCTAGGAGATGCTACGACCACAG
>BRDA01001003.1:58223-72156 GCA_036984385.1 Crenuchus spilurus | reverse complement strand
AGTGGTTCAGCTAGGAACTGCAGGGACCTGACAGGATGTGGTTCGCGGAGGGCTACTCTTCCTTGATGAAACGCTAGCTGGAAATACAGAAATCTAAATTTTCTAAATTTCAAAAGATATCGGCCGATCGCCGATCACATATTTTGATTAAAAATCGGCCGATACCGATACATAGCCGATCGATCATTCCATCTCTACTCGTAAGTAGAGTTACCACTGTAGTTGCAAACTTTCATCATCACTCTCTCTTACAAACACATGCACGCGCGCACACACACACACACACACACACACTTGAAGATAACACATGGTGAAATGTCACACTTACATTCCTGGCAGCGTGTGCTTCTATAAATATGTTCTTTACCAGCCAACTATGTGTGTGTGTGTGTGTGTGTGTGTGTGTGTGTGTGTGTGTGTGTGTACTGTTGCTTGTAAGTAAACATTTTCCCGTAGTGTTGAGAATTATACACTACACTAACAATACAGCACAATATGTTACAGTACAATACATGATGATGGTAGATTACATCACACTATGATGAAATTATGCAATCTATGCTGGAAAAATGTGACTGTAAATGTAAATATTTTACAGGAACACTGTGTTACATTCTGCCACGTTGGGATGTGACACACTAAGTGTGACAGTGAGTACTGCTGTAATCTCTCTGCGTTCTGATTGGGCAACGATGCCCTCTGTGTTCTCAGACAGCTGATGTTTTGTATAAATCTGTTCATATTTACATTAAACTCTCAAATCAGATCAAAACATTCTTAGTTGTGTGTGTGTGTGTCTGTGTGTGTGCATGTGTGTGTGTGTGTGTGAGAGAGAGAGAGAGGGAGATGACTTCATTCTCACCTCATGGCTCTAAGACTGTACTTTATATCTGATTGTTTGTTTCTGGATGTTCTCTGATGTTATGAGTAGGTGATAACTAGGAATCTACCAAATTTATGACTATAGTAATCATGTATTTCTCCATAATCTCTACTTGGATACAAGTAGCCTTTTGAAGTGAAATATTTGATAAGGGGACTATCCACGACCAATTAAAACTTTCATGGCAAAGCTGAGCTAATGTACTGTTTTTCTGTGTTGAGTGAGCTGTGCCCCGCTGAAACGTGATGCTACATTGTAGCTACTAGACTTCCTGGACTGGGGACATTTCCCCTCAAACCATTGCTGTGTCTGAAAGCACATTCTTCAACCGTAGGTTCTACTTTCAAACCAGTCAAGCAGTAGCTTTTTTAGTCTGTAGTGAAGTGTGTAGCATCCACACAACTTTGGAAGCACTACGTCTGACATCTTACCAACGTTCTTTGAATTATGACGTCACATCACCACTACTAAAGTTTGTTAACTGAAAGCCACGTTCACTTACGCAATACATTTTAATCATAATATGATTTGTTTTGTAGCTTACTTACATTAAACACACAAATCTCCACTTTCTGCCATTTTTCCCTCAGCTTCGGACACCTCCTGTTGAATCATGGGATAGCAGAGTGTGCTACTGATGCATACTTCAAAATGTCTCACAATTCTATGGGTAATCCAGGTACTTTTCGTATACTGATCGATGAGTATTACGTATTTTTCTCAAAGCTCTGTTAAAGAGTCGAAACCTAGCTGCAGCTAAAAAAAAAAACGACCCACTGGAACCCAAATTCTAAAGATGCCGTGAGCGCTTTTAATAAGTGGTGGAGTTAAAATCAGCCATTTCAGAAAACAGAGGGGACATGTCCCCAGTGTCTCAGATGTCCCCAGTTTTATGTTCATAAATAAAGTGATGTAGTCATTATAATATTTATTTACAATAATGTAATATGTGAGTGTGTGTGTGAGTGTGTGTGTGTAATGTGTCCAGAAAGGCTATTCCAGTTCATGCTGTACTTTCATGTCACAAAGGCAAATGTTTGTGGTGGGACCACACCCCCCTCACTGTGTGTGTGTGTGTGTGTGTTCCCTGTCCTCTGACTAAGAGGTTACAGTAGCATTGTTCTGCCTCATTCCATAACACAAAGACCCTGTGTTTCTCACACACACACACACACACACACACACACACACACACACACACACACACACACACACACACACACACTGCTGACCATTTCACACAAATATTTCAAAACTGCCTACATACTGAACAGAGCGAGAGAGAAAACCCAAGAGAGAAAGATACGAGAGGGCGAGAGAAATAGACACAGACTGATATTAACAAGGTGACACATACATTCACTGAGGCATATAGTCACACGTCTGTGTGTGTGCTCATTAATGAGCGTTGGCAGTAATAATTATAGGCTGGCACTAATTAGAGCCTCTCTCTCACTCAAACTCACACACACACACACACACACACACACACACACACACACACACACTGAGTGTTTGTAGATCACATTTATTTCCTGTGTGATGTTTTGAATTCAGCCAAATTCTATTGAGTGTCTGTTTTACAAACTCTGATCAGCCTCTGTTTAGTCCATTTGTATGTTTTTGCATAATATTACATCATCGTACTGTGTGTGTGTGTGTGTGTGTGTGTGTGTCTACATCTGTGCATATGTGTCTGTGTGTGTGACTGAGATGACCTAGAATGTATTCTCAGAGGAATCTCTCTCTCTGTGTGTGTGTGTGTGTGTGTGTGTGTGTGTGAGAGAGAGAGAGAGAGAGAGAGATCAGGTCATTGTCAAGGTCACTGTGATCTTGTTCTTGGACTAAAATGCAGAACTAAAAATGATTTGAGTGGAGTAAGATCAGGGCTGGTTCTTGACAAAGGCAGCTGCCCACAGCGCCATCTAGTGGGTTGATTTTACTGGAGCCCATTGTAGAGTTGAAGTGGTGCACAACTCAAAGAAAGCTAATTTCATATATTGTGAACTTGTTGTTTTTTATGTTGTTTTTCATAATATTGTCCAAATGAGCTTTACAATCTAACCCTTTAATACACATATTATAATAGGACAGTGGCTGAAAAATAAATGGGAAAACTTGTAACACCAAACATAGCTTGATGCTAAGGCCAACCCTTCATTAGAAAGAGCCAGTCAGCTTGCCAGTAAAGACATTCGCGGGAAAAGCCACGCCCCCTCAGTCTTTGTAGTAGAGTTATGTTTATGTGTAGTATCCAGAACAGCTGATAGTCAAACTACCAATCAAAATTCATATGTAAATTAGTTTGTGTGTATTGTCACTTTCTTTGGCAAATTAAACTCAAAACATAAGTACAGTCAGGGTTAGATTCTGTTAAGCGCATATGTAATAACCAGAATAACCACACAAATCATATTTTTACCGTTTTGTCAGATTATAACTGATTCTAAATGTTTTTTAAACATTAACATCTCCTTCAGTTTTGCATATGTATGTCCTTCCCAATTGGTTGTCTTGTATGGCTAGAAATAACTGCTCAGTGGGTTTACCAAGATGGCAGCGAAGTGAACAGACTTGTTTTTTAATGACTTTGCTGTTCTCTCTCCTGCTCAGCTAATTCATAGCTAGGACTGCTCACGGAGCTCTCTGATAGGCTACATGTCTGTAAACAAAAAACTGCTGGCTTCAAAATAGACTTCCTCTACAGTTATTTACTAAATAATAGGTCTGTTATTAACAGGGTATCCCAGTTATCTTCAATATCGTTATGTAGTGGAGATTACAACCCTGCCACCTAGTGGTCGGGGGTTTAAACACAAAATGAACCACCTAATGTAAACTGCTAATTAAAAATCCATACTGTCTTTTTTAAGAATTGATACAGTATCACTAAACATTATTGTGATATCGCAATATCCCATCTCTCCAGTTATTTCAGCCGAGATATCCAAACTGTGCTTGGTTTTAGAACTGGAGCTGCAAGGCTAACACTGCTAATAAATGCTAGCTCTCAATAGGCATCAAATAACAAGGTTGTTTCTGCAAGAATATAGTACTTCTCTTAGCCCACTCACACAACATTCCTTTAAGATGTAATGACTTGTATTTTTTTTTTTTTACAAATTGTTTTGTTCTGTTGCTTGGCAATCTCATCCAGGGCAGCAAATATGCTGTAGACGGTACCGTGTGTGTACTCTGATGGGCATTCTTTATCAGCAGCAAATTCCTAACTTAAAAAAAATCCAGAGTGTGCTTTTATGAGTCATTTGTGTGTGTGTGTGTGTGTGTGTGTGTGTGTTTTATTTGTTGGGGAATTTCAGCTCTTGATGCATGCTCTCATCGTCTTTTGTGCCTTCTGTGTGTTTGGAAGCACACGCTTATTTGCATCTTGGTCCTCAACCGCTGCCTGGTGACTCAGTGATGACCTCATCATGCTGTACCAGTGTGTGCTCTCTGAGCATTTGCTGCCCCCTGTGACCACCAGTGGTACTGCAGCCACACCACTTTTTTTTCTGCAATTAAGAGCTCATATACAGCATCAAGTTTTATTTTCTCCTCAGCTTCACATATAACATGTGTATGTTTTTGTGTACTAAATCAGTCAGAATGTATGTATAATGATGGTTTCCATCTTTCTTTTATCCATTAGAATGAACCTTTTGTCAGTCTCTGTCTATTTTGGTTGTTTTTGAATAATTAGTATTTCATTTGTATATGATCTGACATTAATATTACACTTTAACATACTGTATCAATGGATCAAAGAAACACACAGAAGTACATAAAGATGGAGAAAAAATGTTCAACAAGCTGAATGAAGCATTTTAAAGAGGTAAAATGTTAACACAGATTGTAAATGTGAACATATAATGGTACAAATGGAGATCAAATTAAGATATATACAACTACTTACAACAAAAAGCAGGTGTGAGGATTTTGTTTGTCCACTTGGTGGCAGTGTTGACAGGTCCTGCTGTGGCTTCCTTGCAGGGATACAGAAGTGGGGGGGGGCACGGTGGCTTAGTGGTTAGCACGTTCGCCTCTCAGCGCTGGGGTCTTGGGTTCGATTCCCCATCTGAGCGGAGTTTCCATGTTCTCCCCGTGTCTGCGTGGGTTTCCTCTGGGGTCTCCGGTTTCCTCCCACGGTCCAAAAACATGGAGGTCGGGTGAATTGGGTACTCCAAAAAAATTGTCCGTAGGTGTGTCTGTGTGTGTGTGTGTGTCACCCGGCGATGGACTGGCGCCCTGTCCTGGGCTTAGTTGAATAGTGTAATGCCCTGCCCTGCGCCCAGTGAGGGGGTGGGGGACTAACCGCGACCCTAATAAGGATTAAGCGGGTGTGAGAATGAATGACATGAATGATACAGAAGTGTCTGTAGTTGTGAGGTTTTATTCACTTTTAAAGCTCACAGTAAGTCATACTGAGTCCTAAACCACATCCACTGGTCTGTGAGACCTTCATTATCATCTGGATGAGCTGTGCATGGGTTACATAAGAATATTTTAGTGATGGATTTTTACAGAAACTGGGGTATTTACGTGACTATTGGATTCTGGTGTTAGTGATATTGGACTAAGAGCTCTAGTTTTAAGTAAGCAAAATTTGGATTTCAGACATGTTTTAAGTGATCGATACATCTGAGATAAGTGGAAAAATATTTGCATTAAGCAGCACTAAACTGCTTAAGAGCTGCTGCATTTTTCAGTGGAGCTTATACATGGTTGAGTGGAAAAGCCCCAATAAAGACATTAATACAAGTGTTTGTGTGTGTGGCTCCAGATGTTTCCTGGATTTTAACCCAGTTATCTGGATTACTGAGGTGTTTGATGTACAATAAGAGCTGTGTGTGTATGATTGAGTTATTGATGGTATATTTAGTGTTTCCTCTCACTCTCGTACTCTAAATAGTGCTCAGGATTGTTTACTAGCATAACAGCTCACTCAACACACAGTTCAGTACTATATTTACACTCAGCGTTCACAATGAAGTGGTCAAAGTGGGTCAGAGGTAACGCCATGTTGCTGTGAGTGGTCTCCATGCCATACATTTATTCTCTCTCTCACACACACATACACACTATTCTCTCTCTCACAGTATCATTATCTTTCATTATCTTATTCTTGCTCACTATCTTATTCTTTCTCTCTATCTTATTCTCTCACCATCTTATTCTCTCATTATCTTATTCTCTCTATATCTTATTCTCTCACCCTATCTTATTCCCTCGTTCACTATCTTTTTCTCTGTCACACTATCTCGTTCTCTGTCTCACTATCTTATTCTCTCTATATCTTATTCTCTCTCCCTATCTTATTCTCTCATTCATTATCTTTATCTCTGTCTCACCATCTTATTCTCTCATTATCTTATTCTCTCATCATCTTATTCTTTCAATATCTTATTCTCTCTATATCTTATTCTCTCACCCTATCTTATTCACTCGTTCACTATCTTTTTCTCTGTCACACTATCTCATTCTCTGTCTCACTATCTTATTCTATCTCACTATATTATTCTCTCATTATCTTATTATCTCTATATCTTATTCTCTCTCCCTATCTTATTCTCTCATTCACTATCTCATTCTCGGTCTCACTATCTCATTCTCTGTCTCTGTCGCTCTTTCTCTTATTCTCACTCACTATTTATTCTTTCTCTGAATATTCTCTGTCATTTTTTCCTCACTTACATCTTAGTCCCTTTTGTCTTTCTATCTTTTTCTCTGTTATTTTATTTTGTTTACTTTTTCTTTGTATTATAATGAACATACAGACACATATGAAGGAAGTTGTCCAGTTATGGTTTAAACACAAAAATAGACCAAACTGCGTTTACACTGTATAAAATATTGATCTCTCTCTCTCTCTCTCTCTCTCTCTCTCTCTCTCTCTCTCTCTCTCTCTCTCTCTCTCTCTCTCTTTCTCTCTCACACTCACACTCACACACACACACACACACAGACTCTCTTCCACTCCATTGGGTTCTCTCTGTGCTTAGGGGAACTTCATGCACTCGCGTGCAGCCCTGTGTGTGTGTGTGTGTGCGTGTAGCCCCTCCCTCTCTCTCTGATCCCTAATTCTCTGCCCACTAAAGCAGAGCGGAGCAGGCTGCACGAACTGAAGGCTGTATATTTACATTTTTTTATTCTATGTTCTGATATTTAAGCTGACTTTCACCTCTGACCTTTGCTGGATATGAATGAGCTTCTCTCTGTTTGGTGCTGGAGTTCCTATTTTACTCTTTTTATTGACACTCTCTGCTTCTGCTGCTTTTGTCTGAGCTGTGCTCAACTCACCTGCAGCGTCTGTGCGACCAGTACCAGCTTTTCCTGCTGAGTTCTCCTCCTGATGTGACTTCTCCATCAGCTGTATGGCTCAGTCAACTTTTTAAACCTTTTCCTGCCTGGGAATATTACTGGGATTATAATCTGGATGAACAGTTGGATTATTGCTACACATCTTGTCATTCTCTGTTCCTATTCTGGATCGTGCTGGTCTGCAGACGTGTCGCTCAGATAATTTCTGATCCAAACTCTGGTTCTGGTTTGCCAGTGGGTGGAATTTGTGATAAATTGACAGGCTGTGTTAAAGGAGGCCCCTCCCCCTTCTGAGGAATACGGGTTACCATGCTGCATGCTCAACAGAGGGTAAATAACAGTCACAATAATGTATAGCAGAAGGATTCATTCATGAGAAGATAAATTGATCTTAATTTGAGAGTCAATCAATAATTGGAGTGTTTTTGGAGCGGTTGGGCCAAAATTAAAAGTGTCAGGCTAGTTTTGAATGCAAATATGATGTATTATTATTATTACCACTGTAGTATATACAATAGGCCTATATTTTTAGAAATAACTGAATAAATTTGAAATGAATCAGATTTGAAAAAAAAAATTATATAATAAAAAAAATTTAAAAATATAAAAAAATATAATAATAAATTTGAAATTGAATGAGATGAAGCATTGAATTAAAATGAAAAGGTTGGACATTTGCACCTGTGTGGTAAAACTATATTTCTAATTTGCGTTTTATGTCCAGCTTTCCTGTAATGTCGGTCAGTGTGATGGTCATGCTGCTGGGCTTTGAGCTGATTTGTAGCAGATGCACCCCCTGGGGGCTGGGGGGTAAGTACAGAGAGATTATGGGTAATGCAGACCAAAACAAAGAAGTCCATCTCTGTGTTTATGCCACACAGTGAGAGGCAGGTTGATTTTGATTGGGCAGTACTGCACACCGCAGGTCAGCCTTTGTTGCTGTATTATTGCTTTGCACTAACCTCTCTCTGACCGCTCATCTTTTATCAGAGGAAAAGCTTTAGCGTTAACTCTGTCGCTTAATTAAGAAGAGAATGGATGGAACGAGGCATTTGTAGTTGTTTGTGGAACATTTTGGGTGGAAAAGGTCACTTTTGAGCTTCCAGCTGTTGACACTATGCTGTGTCTGAACCCGTGGGGTCTCTCAGCACGCCAGGCAGTGGGTCGGCTCAGCCAGGTACAGTCCTGCAAGAGTCACAGTTACTACATGATCACCTGATCACTGTTACTTTATGCACTTATTAAACCTGTAGAGGGCAGCAACGAATAATGTTTGTTTATTTGAGCTTGTGCTGTGTCTGCGCTACTGTTTATGGACAGACAGGAATCAAAGGACCTGTTCAGTTAGTCTTATTAGTCTTAAAGCTCTTTAGGCTTGTACTTTTACCTCTTTTCCTGCAGTATTGATTAGAACCATTTATCTGAATCTGCTGCTCAGGTTTTATGTGTACAGAAACTACTTGGGAAAAAAAAATGCAAAATGTTGATGTTTCTTCTAAAATCCTTACGATAATCAAAAAAATTGTTTTTGTAATAGAACACATGCTTACAATTTACTGCTTAACACTAAAAATGTAGAAGCCTTTAGGATCAGAAATATTTTTTGCAGACTGCACAGCACTGAAGGGACGTTATGTACCACTCTGAGGGCGCTCTTCAGCAGGCCAGAAACTGTGTGCTCAGTTCTATTTATTTTGGACTCAAACATCAGTAAAGGATTGAAACAAAAAAAAATCAACACTTATTGTAACTAAAGATATACAAATATTTAAAGCAGAATCTTTCATTAGCAGCTCAAAATAGTCAAAAAGAATCAACTTGAGTCACAAGAAAATGGACCTGTTGGCAGGTCAGGGCTGTTTAAGAGGTCAATAGATTCTTAAACTGAAAAAAGGAAAACAATGGAAAAGATAATTATGATTATTTACATCTGTAATAATTGCAAGCTAAATATAATTGTGACAGCCATTGGCATTTGTTGTTTATTCATTTATTTTAATATATGTATCGGTGGTATACATTTCTGACCTGGAAATTATAAGAAATTATTCAGTATAACTGAAATCCACAATCAGTTATGTTTTATATCAGACACAGTTAGGTCTTTAACAACGTATCACAGTGTTATATTTAGTGAAACTGTATCCATCTATCCACCCACCCACCCATCCATCCATCCATTATGTTCCACTTAATCCTGATTAGGTATGACACGGTATCATTTCTTAAAAACACAGTATATCTTTAATAATTCAAATTAATTAAGAATTGGTGGTTCATTTTCTGTTGTGTTTAAACCCCCAACCACTAGATGGCAGTATTGTAAACTTCAGCCATTACACTCTTCCACTCCAACAGAAAGATGTAGAGGTACACTGCTGACAGTTCTTCTAAAATTAGATAAAATAAAAATCATAATATATCACCTTACTTACAGTTTCACAGTATATTGTAACTCCTGTGTCATGATATGTATCATATCGACAGGTTCTTACAAACACTTAGCTCTAGAGACAAGGCACACTGATTAGCCCAAAGCTAAATGTACATTAGCCAGCTGTAGGCCCTGAGGCCTGTTATCATAAGTCAGTTGTTGTCATTAGCGTGTCACCATGCTGGAGAGAAAACAAAGATAGGATCAGATGAATTTAGATGAGAACTTCTAACATCTGCAGAGACAAAAATGGCAATAGCGTAGGGTCAGCCAAATGTTTTAATGGATACAATTTTTGTAATGCATCACTGCCCAAAAAACACAAAATCAGCCAATTTATATTTATTCTTCTAGATTTTTGTGTAGTTTTCTGACATATATAATAACATGAGCAGGTAAATGCCCTTATATATAATTATATATGAGACTCACAGTGGTAAACAGCTAAAAATTGCTTCTGATTTTTAATATAAAGCTTTATCGTTTGCTTGTTTGTCTCAAATAGAAAGAAATACTTATTATTTGACTATTTGGCTAGTAGAAAGCCCTTGAAATGTATGTTCATTTAGCCCAAAATCAGCCTGAATCCTAAGAAATCTAAATCACTATTAGTGTACCACTAGCTTTTAATTTTAAGAAAGGTCCCCAAAACACTGAGTGAATAAACAAATATTAAATGTATAGTCTTTACAATGCAAAAGTTGCAAAAATTGTGCACTTCTGATACATTTTAGTGAAAGTAAGTTAAACTCCACAATCACATGGACAAATATGAAAGTAATTGGGTTATTGTAATATACTGTCAAAAATATATGTAATATTTATTGTGCTTCTATCAAACCTTTTCTAAAAAAAATTTTTGCACACATTTTACATTCTCAAATATAAAAATCTCTTTAACCATCAACACTACAATAGCAACAACCTAGCAACGGCTTAGCAGTGATGTAGCAACACATTGGCAACCACCTATCAGCAACCTAGCAACACCATAGCAACCCCTTAGCAACAGTGTAGAAAACACCTTTTAAAATATTAGCAACCACATTTGACACTTTTGCAACCTTCTACCATTAAATTATAGCAATTATAATATTAAATTAAATTAAATAGAATTAATGTTGAAACATACATTTACAGCTTTTCTACCATTTTAAGTTAAAATATTTATTTCAAGCATTATTAACCAGCTTTAATAAGTCTGATTTTACAGTAAAAGTGCACTTGTATATGTGATGCATTTGTGATGCAAGTTGTGATAATTTGAAGTTAAGCTGAATATGAGCTGTATGGATAAGTGTTGCATTTTAGCATAACTGGAGCTGCTAGAAAGCATCAATGAGCTGCTGTGAGCTAATTGCATTCAATAATAACCTGTATAAAATGCTGCTGATGCTGACTGTGGGAAGCAAGAAAACGTAAGACTGAGACAGTAAAAGAGAGCTGATATTAGAACTATATGATATTTCTGTCTGTGTTATGGCTTTGCGTTTGCTTAAATATGACTAGCAAGCAAAAGCCAACTGCAGGCAACCTAGAGATCATCAACCCACACACACATCCTGTATCTGCTCACACACACAGACAGCTCTTTCCTTCCTGTCCTCCTGTGCACACACTGCGCAGTGGACCTCTCACAGGACAGTGTGCTCTTTTCTTCCACACAGTGTGTGTGTGTGTGTGAAGCTTGAGAAGAGTGAAGGTGTGTGTTTGATTGAGTTCAGTGGTTGGAGATGGTGGAGGAGAAGATGGGTGGATGCTGGAGCCACACCAAGGTGAGCTGGAACATTTCCGTGATGTTAGCTTCAGGCTAATGTGAAAGGTTAGTGTGACGTTAGATTTAGGATGTGACTGTCACACTGGTCCTGGGTTCCTTTTCTTTTTGGAACATGCATTATATGTCCAGATGTTTTTGGACACCCCTTCCAATGAATGCATTCAGATACTTTAAGCTGACACAGATGTGCAAATGCACACACAGCTTGTCTAGTCGCTGGATAGAAGTAATGTCAATAGAGTAAGACTAAACGTCAACCTTTTGGCACCATGTCTAATGCCAGACTTGGGCTACAGGGGTATAAAAAAACCCAGCATTGAGCGTGTGTAGCAGTGAAACTGTGTTCTTTGTTCCATCCAGTACTTTTGGGATGAGTTTATGGACTTTGGGATGAGGTGGACTGGTGACTAACATCCTGACCTTACTGACACTCTTGTGGCTGAATACAATCAGGTCCTCACATCAGTGTTTCAAAATCTAGTAGAAAGCCTTTCCAAGATAGTAGAGATGATTACTCCAACAAAAGCAGGACAGACTCTTTTTAACACCATTAACAATAAAAGGGCAAGTGTCCCAGTACTTTTCTTCACATTTAGTGCAGCTGTATCAGATTGTGCTGTAATGAATTTGTGTTGTTTATTTTATTGTGACAGTACATGTGTGTAATAAAGTCAACCAAATGGTCAAACAGTTCAATACACTTATGAACTGAGTATACATTCCTATTAGGGGTGTAAAAAATATCGATTTGAATCGGAAGACCGATTTTGACTTAAACGATGTGAGTGCATCGGTACATGGACCCCTGAATTGGTCTATTTGTAAAGTGAACCGGCCGTTGGCCCGATTCAAGAGCTGTCAGTCGGTTTTGTGTACTTTTGCTGCGCTATCTCTCTCTCTCTCTCTCTCGCCCTCCCTCCCCCGCCCCCCTCCCCTCTCTCTGTCGCTCATGAACTGTCGCGATACTCGTCACAGTCACGTTTGAAACATATATACTGTACAACGCTCCGCCCAGCATAAAATCAAAAGTTTGGAAGAAGTTCGGTCTTTAAATGAACGGAGAATATTTGGTGAGACGACATGAGGAAACTGGCGATGAGGACACTAGCATTGTTAGCCCAAAGACACGGCATGACAAACACAGAAAAACAGGACTTCTTCCAGCCAAAACTCGACCACAATCAGGTAGAGCCAAAGTAATAACGGCTTCAATAGCCCGGTTCATTGTCAAAGACTTAAGACCATACTGTGTGGTAGAGAATGAGGGCTTTGGGGTCTTGTTTAAAACATTGGAGCCCCGGTACCACATCCCAACGCCACAGTATTTTACTGTTTCTGAATTCACATGTCAAATACAACTATACACAAGGTTGCCAGGTCCAACAAAAATATCCAGCCCAAAGTCAATCTAAAACCCGCCCTTCAGAAGCTTAAACTAGCCCAAAATATATGCCTGTCACCCATTTGAAGCAAATGGCAAAACAACTACGGGTGTACGACAGTATTTTGTTTATAAGGGATTTATTATCAGTCCATAAAACCTTTTTCTTTATCCCAGTCCTTGCAATACCGTCTCCCGTATTTCCCCATATACCTGGCATATTAGCTAGTGACTGTTTTCTTTCACCTTTCTTTCTGTCTCTGTCTGTATTTTAACACTTTCCTTATAGTGTTATGTTCTCTTCGTTGTTGTATTCAAACTTCGTTAGTGTCAACTTAGTGTCGACTTCCTTAGTGTCTGCCCACCGTGTTGAAGTAATATCCAAGGCAACACCCACTTTTTATTGTTTTTTGGCGGCCGCAGAAACTTTTAAAAGTACCCCAAAAAAAAAGCACCCCGCCACCATTGAATTTTCACCCGCGACTGAATTTTCAAACAAGCCCAATTTGGCGTGAATACTGCGAACCTGGCAACTCTGACTATACTAGTTCTCTAGTATTTCATTCATCTTTCTGAAAGCAAGCAAAATCACATTGTTAGTATTAACTTATGCTGAATCATAATGTAAATTATCTATTTTAAACAAGTAACTCATATTATTTCCTACCCTATTATATTGAACCGAATCGAATCGGTCCAATTTAAAATAAATCGTTTCTGAATCGTATCGTACTGCATGAATTGAGACACATATCGGATCGTCATTTATTGGACAGATACACACCCCTAATTCCTATTATACATTATTCTGCAACACTGTATTATTTTCCTCAGGTTCATCTGCTTGTCAGAAGTCTTTATTTCTCAGTTAAAAATACCCAGCATGCATTACACAAATACATTAGGATTCCTTGCAGAGTCAATGGATCCTATTAGCCTAGTTCTAGTTCTACATCTTTACTCCTGTGGTACCTAATCTGAGGTTAGGTCATATTCAGTGATGTAATAATAATGTCAGAGACTGTGATGGGAATGTGAGACGTCCTCCCTTTCCTCACTCAAACTGCATTAGGAGCAGCTTTTACCTGCACTTACATCAGGTTACATCAGCCCTGAGTGTGTTTATCTCTCTCTCTCTCT
>BRDA01001003.1:25723-48223 GCA_036984385.1 Crenuchus spilurus | reverse complement strand
ATGGGTAAATAAACTTGATAAATGTGATTGTGCTGAGCTTCTTCTTTAATGTTACGGTTTAGCTGAGAATCCTTTTGACGTTGATGATGTCATTTCCTCGTGTGGCAGGTATACATGGTGTCGTGCGTTTTTCACATCTCTGAATGAGCTGAACGATTACGCTGGCCAGCATGAGCTGATCGCCGAGAACATGACGTCTCAAATCATCGCCGAGCTCACGCGATATACACAAGACCTTAAATCAGAGAGGAAGTCTGTAAGTGATGTCATACTCTTCATCATCATCATTGTCATTGTCATTTTAATTCTTATTGTACCCTTCTGAAGCTCAGTGTTGCTTTGCAATAAATAGATAGTTGCCATAGTTTTTAATTCTAGTAAAATTAGCCTATCCTGGCACCGCCCACAAGTGTACAATTTCAAAAATATGCTCACAAATATAATCTTTTTTAGCTCTGCCCATAAACATATTAATTTATAGCTTCTCCTACAAATATGATCCCTTCTAGCTCTTCAAACAGATGTGTCTTTTTGTAGCTTGTTTAGCTTTCTTTTGTAGCTCCACCCACAAATGTGATCTTTTTTACGCCTGTCCTCAAATGAACTTTTTTCTGGCTCCACCCACCAAAGTGTTCTTATTTATTTTGTCAAAAAATATCAGCCCTGCCCACAAGCATTCTTTTGCATCTGTACTAACTAATGTGTTATCTCGTAGCTCCACCCATGAATGCAATCTTTTGTATCCCCGCCCACAAATGTGCTATTTTGTAGCCTCGACCACAAATTTGTGGTCACATAATGGATTGTGGGTATGTGGGTGAAAGGTGTTTGCTACAGTGTTGTAAGCAACAGTGTTAATTTGATTAATTAATAGACATCATATGTCACCCACCCACATGTCTTTCTCTCTGTCTCTTTTTGTGTGTCTCTCTCTACCAAGTAAACAGAACTGATGAGAATTTACATTTTATGCCTCTTTTGGTGTGTTAGTGTGTATATGAATTGAGTTTTTAAACACCTCAGTATCACTGTTAGACTGAAATTAGTCCACCAACCCGCCAACAGCATCCTGTTATCACTAGAGGATGAACAACACAAACTGTGCCACAACAGATGAGCTGCTGTCTCTGACTTTACATCTACAAGGTGGACCACAAATGTAAGCGTGTCTAATAGAGTGAACAGTGAGACAACATGGTGTTTAACATCACCAGCAGCTCTGCTGTATCTGATCCACTCAACACACTAATAGACCACCATCACATCAGTGTCCCAGAGAATGAACCATCACACAAAAATACCTGCTCTGTGGTTGCCCTTTGATGATCCTGATCATTGAAGAACAGGTGAAAGCAGGTTAATAAAGTATACAGAGAAACAGATGAACTACAGTCTGTAATTGTAGAACTAGAAAGTGCACCTGTATGCTCAGAGGAACTAAAATGGACAATGAGTGTAGATATAAGCAGCTGGTTTTAATGAAGTGGTTGGGGGGTGTAGATGATAATAATGAAGCAGAAAGTGGTGGAGTGACTCCTCCAGCCTGTGAGAGATCCAGTTAAACATTATCAGTGAGTGTGAGCTCCACCTTCAGATCACACCGGCACCGTCTCAGATCTGTCTAAATAAGGCAGCGTTACTGCAGCTTACAGGAAACCTCCATTCATCATCCAAGCTCTCTCTCTCTCTCTCTCTCTCTCTCTCTCTCTCTCTCTCTCTCTCTCTCTCTCTCTCTCTCTCTCTCACACACACACACACACAGACAGGCACACACTTTTAACAGTGGGATCAAAAGAGGACATTGAAGAGAACCATATGTTCACAGGATTAAACAATACTGTATCAGAGAGAGAGAGAGGGAGAGAGAGAGAGAGAGAGAGAGAGAATTAGAGCAGTTAAAGGAAGAGGGGATTTTTTTCTTATTTCATCTACTTAATTTATCTATTAATACTGTATATATTTTCACCAACCCAAGTCTGATCATCCATTCATTTACTCATCTCTCCATCAGGAACATTCACAATGTTCATCTGTCCATCTAACAGCGCTTTTTCTCCATCCATGCAGTCACCCATCCATCTCTCTGTCACTAATTCATCTATCCATCCATTCTTCTTACTCTACAACTATGCTGTTAGTATCCATCTGTCTATCAATGTATCAGTTTGTCCATCAGTTCATTTACTAATCCATCCATCCATCCATCCATCCATCTGTCCATTTATACACAGGGGTGGTACTAGGGCCGCTTATTCTTAATAGCCCCGGGTCTATTATCCAACCCAGAACCAATCGACAAGCAACAGTCAGAGGCTATTGAGCGAAATAGAAAAATAGTTCAACAACAGCTCTAGATTTTATGATCTGAAACAGACTGCTGAAACAAACACACACACACACACACACACACACACACACACAGAGACCAAGTCATACACACACACACTCATTCTCTCTCTCACTCCATCAGTCTCTCTGGTCACGATTTTCCACTTTTGTGCCAGTTCTCACAGTGGACAGCTTGATATTGTGTGTGTGTGTGAGAGAGAGAGAGAGAGAGAGAGAGAGAGAGAGAGAGAGAGAGAGAGATAGCTGTTAGCCATTAGCAGGTCAGTTTATGCCACAGGCCTTACAACAAATCATCTAACATTTCAACACACACACACGCACACACACACACACACACACACACACACACACACACACACACACACACACACACACACACACACACACACACACAGTGTACTGATCTGGACCAGCTCAGTTGCTGTGGAGATGCTGAACTGTTTCCTGCTGGTCACGGGATGTCAGTGTGCTCTTAAAGGGAAAGTGTGACCTGTATTGAGCTCCACTGAAGTGTTGTAATGGAGGACACTGCTGTGGGCAGAACCTCCCCTTTAAAGTGTTTGGTGAAGAAAACCGTGGGAACATCACTGATCTGTCACTCTAAACTGAGAACCCAGTGAACTATAGCACAAGAACAAAAAAAACACAGATTGATGAAACCAGGAGATATCAAACAACCGAGAAACACACACACACACACACACACACACACACACACACACACACACACACACACACACACACACACACACACACACACACACACACACACACAGATTTAATATGAGCTTTTCATTCTTATCAGAAAAACTGTGAGTGTGTGTGTGTGTTAAAGTCACTGCTTGACACCTCCCCAACACAAATACAGACACACACTAGCATTTTTTTGTTCCTCTCTACTTTATGGTACTTTTATGCTCTTTTTCCTCCACTATGGGATTTTACTCTTTCATCCCCCCCCTCTCCCTCTCTCTCTCTCTCTCTCTCTCTCTCTCTCTCTCTCTCTCTCTCTCTCTCTCTCTCTCTCTCTCTCTCTGAGTTTCTCTCTGTTTGATTACTTGATTTTTAGCCAAACTCTCAGTTTAAATGGACTGTGTTTCTCTAAGTGTGTTTGTGCCAAGTCAGCTCTTTAGACGTTCTCCAGAGTGGTGACAAGACGACAAAGAGAAACTCAGAGAACACACTGATACACAGACACTCAGAGATGGGTGATGTGGTGAAAATATCACAAAA
The DNA here is from genome assembly GCA_036984385.1 of Crenuchus spilurus. Taxonomy (NCBI): domain Eukaryota; kingdom Metazoa; phylum Chordata; class Actinopteri; order Characiformes; family Crenuchidae; genus Crenuchus; species Crenuchus spilurus. Next base: position 44,641 of record BRDA01001003.1, on the reverse strand, counting down.
CTGTTTTTTTTGATAAGTTAGTGCAGATGAGTAATAAAGTTTAAGAGATCAGTGACCAACAGGTACAGTTATTTGTATTTAACATTATCCTTCATATTGATTAGTCAGCGTTGGATGATGTCTGGAGCTTTTTTGCACATCAGCTAGTGCTTTTCAGTGTTTCTGTGCAGTCTCAGATAGTGAGGCACATTGTGTGACTAGAGAATGAATCATCATACAGTGAGGTGGGGGTTCCTTGAATGAATGTCAATATGGGGAGGTGGAGGTTCCTAAAATTAATGGCTGTACTGCAGGGAGGTGGAGGTCTCTTGGATTAATATCAGTACACAAAGATGGTGGTTCTTTGAATGGCTTATAGCTCATGAAATTCTAGAAAAAATATTTTGGAGTTTGATTAAATTTGAATTTTTTTCATGATATTCTGATTTGTGGAGATGATCTAGTAGTTTAAACATGGCTGCCCCCATGTGGGGGACCCACTGTATGGAGCATAAATTGTTCATTGAAGGGCCTCAAAGCAGTTTGATCCTTCATCTGATGTGAGTTTTATTTTATAGAATTGGTGAAAATGGCTGATTTTTGGTGAAAATGACTGATTTTTGGTGAAAATGACTGATAAGATGGTGAAAATGACTGATTGCTCCTTTAAACTGTGACTTATGCTTATGTTCAGGTACTGTCTAAATATGTCTGAGGAACATTACACTTACATATGACATATTTAGCTCAGAATGGCTGATAATAATCTACTTTTTCCAAAAAATGTGAAACATTTTGCAGTCTTTACAGTCTTAGAAACCTGAGTAACTTTGTTTAGTTTGTGTAAAAGACATCAGCAAGTCATTTTAGCTGTATGTAGTCTTTAGGTAATGTTACACTGGTGGCAGATGTTAAATTGGCTCAGTGTATAGTGTAAAAAAAGTCTGTTCAGAAATAATGACTCTATCTTTCTGTCTCTCTCTCTCTCTCTCTCAGCATTTCCAGGATGGACGGAAAGCTCAGCAGCACGTTGAGAACAGCTGGAAACAGCTGGAACAGGTGAGTCAATAATCAATAACTGTCCTTTTAAATGATTAGAACACACAACTTCACTAGTCTAACTAGATGAGACTGAGGAGGGATTCTGATTGGTCAGTTTACGACTACTACTACACACACACACACACACACACACACACACACACACACACACACACACACACACACACACACACAGTCCAACTGAAGTTGTGATTTTTGTTGGTCAGTAAATATTAATTGTCGTCTTTGTGTCAGCACTCCTTCTTCTCCTCTCCACTCCTTCATCTTTCTTTTCACTCTTGTCTTGTCATTTATTCCAGAGAACAATCAGCGTCTGTTTAAAGAGTCAGACTCTGACCATCTGACCGTAACCTCCCTCACACACACATACACACACGCACACAATGTAATCATTCTCACATGTACACACACACACACACACACACCATCTTTAAACTTGTTTTTGCTCTGTCAAACAAGCCCACATATTCAGATATGCCAAGTCGCTTACAGGCACACACACAACTTTTGTGACAGACAGAGTGTGTATAGTGGAATGTAGTGCATCCTGTCTGACTCTGTATGTCTGTTAAAGTGACCTCACTGACCTCTAGACATTAGCAGTGGACCACACACAAAACGAGACTTAACCAGCTGAGCAATCAGAGTCACTCTAAAGTCTCCTGTAATACACAAACTGACCAATCAGAATTACTCTACAGCCTCTGTAATAGACAAATGGACCAATCAGAATTAGTCTACAAACCCCTCTAACAGATAAACTCAAATTGAATTTTGAGTGAAATCATTAACCCTTGAGTCAAACCAAATTGAATCATGATGTAATATGAGACTGCACTGAATCAAGTCAAAGTGAAATTTGAAGAGTTCAGGATGCATAAAATATTTTTTTTCTTTCATGTTTAAAATATTGTTTGATCAGCAATTTGCAGTCATAGTAATCAAATCAATACTCTGGTGTGTGTGTGTGTGTGTGTGTGTGTGTGTGTTTCAGTGTAAGAGGAATTTTGAGCGAGCCTGTAAGGAAGCTGACCGAGCGCAGCAGTATTTTGAGAAAATGGATGCAGACATTAATGTGACAAAGGCAGATGTTGAGAAGGTAAGACTGTATAAGTGTGTATTCTCTCTCTCTCTCTCTCTCTCTCTCTCTCTCTCTCTTTCTCTCTCTCTCTCTCTTTCTCTCTGTATAAATATTAGTAAATAGCACTCAAATAAGCATTTGAGTGTTCCAGTTGACATAATCATCTTTTTATTCTACAAACTCAACTAAATCTGTTATCTGTTAATTCACTTGAACCTTTATTTAACAGACAATTGGACAGAGACAATATTTTCAGTAATTGACTTTGTTTATTTATATATATATATATATATTTACACAGTGGTAACCCTACTTACGAGTTTAATCCGTGCAGGAGCCGAGCTCGTTAGCTGGAATGCTCGTTAGCTGGATGCATTTTCCCCATAAGAATACATGTAAAACTGATTAATCCGTAATATATACAGTATACTTTAATATGCTAAATAATGTGTTTATATGGGTTTTTTAAAACATAAACAAGACGACGACGACGCTCGTGTAGGCTGGCCGCTAAGGAGAGGGAGACCGACGGCGCTCGTGTAGGCTGGCGGCTGCATGGTTACACTTATCATATGAAAAGTAAAAGTAAAATGTATCTAACTTTCTTGTTCACTACCTTTCGCTACCTTAGCGTCACTTTCAACAGGCACTTTCACTTTTACTGAACAGCAGTCAGTATTGACTGACCTCTTCTTCTACAGTAGCATCTAGGAGATGCTACGACCTCAGTGCTCCTAGCGGTTTGGCATACTTGAAGAAATTTACGCCACTCGTTAGCTGGAATTTTAGTCGTTACCTGGAACAAAAATATTCCGAGATCTCGACTCGTTACCTGGAATACTCGTTAGTAGGGATGCTCGTAAGTAGGGTTACCACTGTATATATATAATAAACTAAAATTGATGCCTACAATTCACTGAAAAATAGTTATAAAAAATACCACTGCATTACATCACCTTTTCTTTTAATTATACTTTTTAATTTTTTGGGAATTGAAGACATTCATTGTTGCAGTTTTGCAGTTATTTTTGTATACAAGACTTGAGCTGCTCTTGACTGATTCTCCTCTTCATGACACTCCAGACATTTTCAATAGGAGACAGATCTGAACTGCAGGCATTCCAGTCAAGCACACACACTGTATGTTGACAAAATCACACTGTTGTAACTTGTGCAGAATGAGGTCTGGCATTGTTCCTGGGAAGAGGTGTCTTTTGGATAGTAGCATATACATATACTATACTCCTGAGTCCATGTGACCGTCTGTTACAGTAGTATGAGTGTTTCTCAACAGTCAAGCCTGAAGGCTTGGTGATCACACATTCAACAGCAGTTTCCTTGGCCCAACACACAAAGATTTCCCCTGACTACTTGAATCTTTTCATAATATTATGATCTGTAAATGGTGACAGACCTCAACTCTTTACAGTCTTACACTGAGAAGCATTGTCTTTGATCTGACTGATTATGTTGCGACTAACTTTGAGCCCAAAGTGGTGAAGCATGACCCAACCTTTTGGAGGATCCTTTTATACTCAGTCTTAATGACCTCACCTATTCGCATTTAAACTGCTAATTATTTTGGAACCTTCTAGAACAGTGTTAATTGTACATTTCAGTCTTATTTCCCCAGTTTTATTGAGCATGTTGCAGGCTTCAATTTCTACATTTGTTTATATTTGACCAATAGAATCATGTTCGTCATTGAAAACACTGAAAATCTTTTTTTGTCTTTTGTCAGTTAAATAAAAGAGAATCAACAAATGACAGATTTCAGTTTTTATTGCATGTTTTTAGAAAGTGATCAAACTTTTCTGGAAATGGGGTTTGTCATTATAATGAATTATAATGAATCTGGGTCATTGCCTCTTTATCTGAGTGGGCGGGCTCATTCACTTCTCTGTCTTCACAGTTTGTGTCTGTTTCTCTCTTTGCACTCCTCCACTATCCATTTCACTTCTCTCTGACACCGTGGCACTGCTGGAAAATCTGTGTGTGTGTGTGTGTCACAGAGCTGGACGCCTACTGCTTTAACGAGTCCTTATAGAAAACTCATTGTTCTTTTCCTGTCGTGCTCTTTCACCTTTCTCAGTGTATGAAAGCCTCACATGGCCAGACGTGATCTCATACTAAGAATATACGTCTGGGGAAATCTGGAGTACTATCGATAACACAGTCAGAAGCCTTTTGCCACATGGCCAAGAACAGCATGACAAAGAGATTAACAGTTAAGAGGCAGTGTTAAAAACAGAGGCAATACTTAAATCCCTCAGAAAAAAAACACTAGTATATGGTGGTTTGGGTGGAAGGCTAATAGGAACCAACTCTCCCAGTAGTCTTGTGGAGAACACAAAAACTTTACTTTCACTTTCAAAAAATGCTGGAATTGATACATTTGGGGCTTGAGCACTAGCGATACTCCTGGACACAGCATAGTGATGAGTGCACATCAAGCATGCTAAGCTTGGCCTCTGGGTTGGGTTGCCAGATACTATTAAATGACAAAAGTGGGATAAAAGGGATGAAAATAGGGAAACTCGCATGAAAATTCCATCTCTTAATTATAGATTTTCTTTCATCTTTGACCCTAAACAAGCTGTTCGGAACATGTTTTATATAAATCATCCATCCCAAATTGAACCAGTTGAACTTAAATCCATAGAACTAAACTAGGATTGTTCTGCACAGTTGACCAGAACTTATATTTGCCCCTTTCCTCCTAGTCAGACCAGCTAGCATAAATCAGAGAATGCAGGTAGAGCTGGACCGATTGTTTGGCTTATCTGTTTTCTGATCATTCCTCTAAACATTCTATATTAACCCCACTCTCATTCCACTCCAGGTTTTCTGTTTCCCGCTCAGTGCTCACTGCCAACACAAAACAAGAGAAAAAAGCTCTATATTAGTTCCACATTCTTCATTATTGCATTATATGTATTTATTTGTTTGGATTTATCTCATTTAATGAAAATAATCTATAAACTCTTTTGACTTAAACTTATTTAAATAGTAAAACAGTTGTTTTTTGTGCATCATGCAGGGAAATATTTCCAGCAATTACACTAAATAAATTACTAAACAATTAATACATGAAAAACAAATGCATTGTTGCATTATTAATAAACGTCAATAATTCTGCAAACAAAAACAAAGCACATGTAGTCTAGGAGCAGTGAGCAATAGGAGCACCCAGGGAGCAGTTGGGGATTAGGTGCGTTGGTCAAGGACACTTTAGTTGTGTCCTGTCAGTTTACAGGATCAAACCCTGAGTGGGCCTTGTTTACATTTGGAATAAGGTATAAATTAGATCTATTAGATTTATTGCAATAAAGTTGGGATGCACGATATATTAGTGGCTGGTATATCATTTGATATGTTTCAATGTTTTGTGTCCTATTTGTAGCTTGTACAGTTTGAAGTTTTCTTCTTTTTTCTCTACAGTGCCTTCTGTGGCCACTCTGATGATAGCTGTTACATAGCATTAATTTTACATTATTATTTACATAAAAATACTCTGTTTACATTATCAGTATCAGCCACAATCAGTTGCTAATCATTGGATATTATATCGTAATTCCATATCAGTGCGTCTGTACTTTATAGTCTGAGATATGAGTGTGCTTGTCTGTTGTATCAGTAGAGAAACATTTTTTTTAGTTTTTTCTCTCTAAGCTAACTTTGTGTTGATTTCTTTAATCATGCCTTGAAGCGATGTTACCTTAAGGTAGGTGAGCAGGGCCAGGTGTGTCTGTGTGTGTGTGTCCGCGTGTGTATGTGTTGCTACCTGTGCACCCATAGGCACGCCCACACGACACACCCTCTGTAAGATCTCAGCTAATCACAGCCTTTTTAACGTCTGCCTGGCTCACCAATCACATGGCTGTAAATGTGCATATATGTAGCTGTAATATGGATCTTTCTGTTCACTGTCTGCTGTGGAGGTTTGTTTAAAGGTTTAAAGCTTCTTTCTGTTCACTATCATAGTTTTAGACTCCTGTCCTATAACTGGGACAATCATTTAATAATTTCACTAGATTTACTATTTCTAATATCATATGTTTTATATGAAGGGTTATATTTCACAGCCATTATTAAATATGACTTAATCATAAGTAGGTTAATCATATATAACCATATGTAGTTTCTGAGTGCAGTCTTGAACCCTTCCAACATCTTTCATAAATCAATTTGTGTATAGAGTTTCTCCAACAAACAGTTTGAAGGGAAATCTTCCCAAGTAGAAACTCCAAACTTTGTGGAGTTCTAGAGCCGCTGTAGTGAAGGTGTACTGAGAATGGACTTCTCATTCATTGAGTGTCTCCCAACAGCCACTGATGCCACAAATGTACATTGAACCCTGCATATAGCACAGAGCCATCAACACACCACAGTGGACTGGTTAACGTCTATAATGAACGTAGGAGCTACATGGAAAGTGTCACCACGTCACGTCATGGTCATGTGTGATGTTCCAGGCTGAACTCCTTTCACCAAGGGGTCGTCATAATATCTGATTAGATCATGTATATACAATATGAATAAAACACATTATACTGTATATTATTATCATTTTTTAAATGTAACATTGGTTAAGTGCTTCTAAATACAAGGACTATCTTTACAGTTAACGGAAAACTTTTAAAGCCAAGTAGAATGTTGTGTTTTAAGTTTTTGTAACATACCTCTCAGAGAGTAGCAGTGTTTGCTTACAGCGTACAGTACAACAAATACAGGAAGAGTGTCTTCAATGTGACAGAGAAACTGAGTGACAAGCATGTTCAAGGTAACTGAGGGCTGGGTTTGATTTCCTAGAATTCATTCAGGATGTGGTGAGAGAGAGGTGTATTGAAAACTCTCTCTCTCTCTCTCTCTCTCTCTCTCTCTCTCTCTCTCTCTCTCACTCTCGTGCATGTTACAGTAAGCAGGATGTTTTCTCTCATATTCTGCTTAACATTTTTTGCTGTTTCATAGAAACAGTCCAGCAGTGTATTGGTTCTTCTAGAACACTCTGCTTTCTGTTGACAGGTCCTAGAACTGCAGCTCATTCTAGAATGTGGAGCATGCATCTGCTTGTGTGTGTCAGTGCCGGCTCTTACTGTCAAGCATCTATGTAGCTAACTATGCAAACAGTGTGTGTGTGTGTGTGTGTGTGTGTGTGCGTGCGTGTGTGTGTGCATTTTATGTTCACTTTATCAGAAACCCCTCAACTATAACTCCACCCACTGTCCACTTTATCAGAAACTCCTCTCTTGTAGCTCCTCCCACTGTCCACTTTATCAGAAACTCCTCTCTTGTAGCTCCTCCCACTGTCCACTTTATCAGAAATTTCTCTCCTGAACCTCCAGTGGACCACATTTAACAAACTTCCCAGAGTATAAACACTGACCTGGGATCAGTTTATGACATTACATAGTACTGAATACATCTATATAAGATGACTGAGAGCTGATCTTATATCATTGTTTTTATTTTAAGATGTTTGGTAAATATGGGCCACTGATTGAAGACACAAGGTAGGGGTTTCTAATATTGTGGCCAGTGAGGGGTCACGCGAGGTAGGGGTCACTAATCAAGATGATGTAGTGTGTGTGTGTGTGTGTGTGTGTGTGTGTGTGTAGCTGTGTTGTTAATATCAGTAGTCAGTATGAGACAGATGGAAAGTCCTGTTAGCAGTGAGCTGGTCTCATATGAATAGACAGAGGAGTGCTGAGTGATTAGCCAGAGTGAAAAATCTTTCAGAGGAGTAATGTTGGCCTCAAAATATGTAATCTCTCTCTCTCTCTCTCTCTCTCTCTCTCTCTCTCCAGGCGAGACAGCAGGCTCAGTTGAGGCACCAGATGGCAAGTGAATGTAAGAACGAGTATTCCAATTACCTGCAGAAATTTAACCAGGAACAGACCGAACATTACCACACACTCATCCCCAACATCTTTCAGGTACACACACACACACACACACACACACACACACACACACCCACACACACACACACACACACACATTATACTCATAAAGTCATACAGAAACATAGGTCTGACCCTTTTTATTAATATCAGTAAATGCAATTACATGGAATGCAAATGATAAAAATGACATGCAAAACAGGAGTCTAGCTCCACATATACAGACTATAGCAGTTTAGCCCCACCCATTCACACTGATGTTATAAGGAGTGTTTCAGGCCAGTCTGACACAAGAAATGGTCGTTTCTGATTGAATAGCAGGTGTCTTGTAATTCTGTATAACACCTATGAAGCAGATCTGGTAAAAATAAAAAAATAAACAGTGTTTACATCAGTGATTTGGAAACTTTAAACAATAACTACAGCAACCATAGTAAATATCCACAGATTGACATCCCATGATAGATTAGCTACTATAACAATAGCTAATAACAAATGTACAAAAATAAAGGATTTTGTGATGTGTAGATTACTGCCAATATTTTCCTTGGAAACATATATACACAAATATGGATTAATGTGGTAACCAGTATATAAGTGGAGAAACAGCCTTCAAGGTGTCTCGTTAGGCCAAATTATTGGAGTTAGTGGAGGATTTTTTGCCACCACTTCATCCAGTAATTTAATACAGTGGAACACTGTGTTGGCTGCTGTCCCTTAGTTATTATAATTTAATGTAACATTTCAAAAGTGATGCATCTGAATCATCACCTTCATATCAATGTTGCATGACGCCTCAGTACATTTATCCACACTTAGTGCCCAGTCTGTTTGTTTGTGTGAGTAGAAGATTCAGGAAATGGAGGAGAAGAGGATTGAGCGAGTGGGTGAGTCCATGAAGACGTTTGCTGAAGTGGATAGACAGATTCTGCCTATTGTGGGGAAATGCCTGGATGGGATGACCAAAGCGGCCGAGAGCATCGAAGCCAAGACTGTGAGTCACAGAGCTTAGAGATACATTTCCACTGAAGTCTACATCAAACAAGCAAATGAATAATCAATTGATAATAATAATTGTTTTGTCCGTTGTACAGCCCATCATATTCAGCCATGAAAACTTCAGCTTACATTAGTTTTGCCATGCCCATTCAGCTTAGAACACTTTAACCTCACCCATTCAATCTATTGCAATCTAGCCCCACTCATTCAGCCTACAAAAGTTTAGCTCCACCCATTCAGCCTATAGCAGTATAACCTGACTAATTCATCCTACAGTAGTTTAACTCTGGTACAGCAGTTTAGCCCCACCCATTCTCACTGAAGTTATGAGGGCTGCTTTTTGGATTAGACAAGACAGCCAGTCAGAAGAGAGATCATTTAACTCCTGAAAAGTTGCAGGACACTTTGCTGTTTCTGGCAGAGCTGGATTTGCTGTCAGTCTTGAGACAGAGCTAAAACAGTTCAAGTGAGTGTGTTACAGCCTAACAAACAGCAGCTGATTCTGAGTATCTGCTGTTTCTGCTTTGTGTTCTGTTAATAGACTCAGACTGTACCCCTGTCTCCTACACAGCAGCTGATCTTGAGTCAGATTTGGAGCAGATTAGATTAACACCACTAAGCAGAGACAGAGAGAATGTTATAAATTACACTCTTTCTCACAATAGTTGCCTTAATTAAGTCTTCAGTGGATGTTTAACTATCTAAACCACTGTCTGTGCAGGGTCTCTTCTTGACTAGAGACACTAAATTATACTATTTGTTTGTAGACTAGAATGGAGACAGAAATGCTCTGTTATTTTATTATGTATTTTTAATATAAAATAATCTACACAGTCATTCTGACAGACTGCAATACTATAAAGGAAGTGTAGGGGGCGATATGACTTCTATTGTTTCATTTTAAAAGTACTCTATAATGTTTTATAATATTAATATGATCCACACAGTCATTCTGGCAGAGTGTGTTGATCATATGATCCACAAAAGAACCACATTTTTAAAAAGTTAATAATAGTACATACCATAATTGTTAATTGTTTTAGTATAACTTAAGTTAGATTGAGACAAGCCGTGTGTCTGTGTTTCAGGACTCAGCGCAGGTGGTGGAGTCGTATAAATCTGGTTTCGAGCCCCCAGGCGATGTTGAGTTTGAAGATTACGGTCAGGCCATGAAACGGACAGTATCGGAAACAAGCTTGACCAACTCTCGCCCTGACACCAAGGCAGACAAATCCAGCAAGAGCCGAGGCAAACTCTTCTTCTTCAAAAAGAACAAGGTAACGCATATGCACTGATATTTACCAATGTGAGACAGCCAGGAAGTTCAGCCAGCAAAAATGACATTTTAGATTATATATCCATTAAGCAACACAATTAAATGAAAATATTGTATATTGTTGCTGTCGGGACAAAACCTAATATGAACCAATAGAAATGGTCAGAAAGGAAAGTTTGTTAAGTTAAATGGTCAACCTTACTGTTTTTATATAGCAACTATGTGAAATAAATACAAAAAGCCTTTAAATGATCAGACAGTTGATACGTATGAGCTTTTAGATTTTTTTTACCCAAGAAAACATCTCTTTCAGGCTGCACAGCACTAAAGGGACATTATGTAGGTTCATCTTACAATTCAAGTTTGTGCCTAAAGAGGGCGATGTTCAGCAGGATAAAAACTGTGAATTGAAAGCAAAAATCAATAGATATTGTAACTGAAGATATGGCACAAGGTTTATTTGAAGCAGAATTTTTAATTAGCAGCTCGAAATAGTAGTTTTGTTCCCACAGCAATTTTATACTAAGTCCTGTGTTGAAATATGTAGATTATAGAGTAGACTATAGTATACATTTAATTGGACTTCTGCTTGTATTTAGCATATTTGAATAATTTAGTTAAATTCTTTGTTCATGTTCTTCCATTGTGTCTCAGTTTGTTTTAGCTGTTGGCCTATGTGTAAGGCCTATGTGTAATGATGCATTGTGGGTAGTGTAGTTTGAGTTGTTATTTGTTTGCCACCATCCTCCTGTCCTACTCCACACACTCCTGCATGTTCACACGGTCGGTGAGCGGCTCCATCACTCGGCCGCTAACGTACTAACGTGCTGCCCAACGCGAGGCTCTTGACCTTTGACCCAGGAGAGCCATGAACTCAAAAAACCCTTAAACATGAAGCCCTTGTGCATCAACATGAAACAATCCTCACCTTTTAGCCCTCATCCTCGCTGTTTTCACGGTAACAACACTCTTCCTCTTCTCTCCATCTTCCACTCTCTGTGTCTGGCTGTGAATGACCATTTATCACTGACCCTGAGCCAGGATACCAAGGTTGGAAAGAGTTAATACCTATTTAAATATGAATATACAGCTACTGTAGTGATAATTCACATTAATTATTTTTTGTGAATTATAATTAGCTAATTATCTTTTTGTACTTTACATTAATATTATCCTTACTGAAATGGCTTCAAGGCTTTAACTGTCTAAGCTAGGTCATCTTTGCTGTTAACCTAGATTGGATAAATTAGCTAGTTAATCTTAGCTAATACTGGCTGAATTAACTACCTAAATTATTAGCTTACCTTAAACATTAGTTCCCTCAGGGGCGGATCCACAGTGTGGCCTGACTAACCATGAAATTTGATTGGCCATCACATTAGCCACCCTTTAACCTGCAAATTGTCCATATAATTGTTTGAAATGGTTATCTAGCACATACCAGCTAGGTGTTAGTAAAGTGACTGGAGAAATGTAGTAGAACTGTTAACAGAATTTAGCAGCACAAAAATTAAATTAGCTGCTTATAAGAACGTCCCATTCCACCTTAACTTGTGCAGCAGTTACATTCAGGTGCCTAACATTTAAGGTGGAATGAGGAATTCCAATAAGAAGCTTCATGCTAACTTGCAGTCATTATCTAAAGCCCAGTGTACAACAACAACAGTAGAATTACTTGTGCTGTATGAACCACATCACCTTTATGATAACGTGCCATTAATTAAGTGTCACTATGCTAAGGCCAGCCCACAGTAACTTTGTGTCCCACCCCAGTCAAAATGTTGTGGATCTGCCCCTGCTAATTAGCTTACCTTGAATTTTAGGGTGATTTAACACTTGAGTCCACACCCAGTACCAGTACAAAATGAACCAGTTATGCAAAACCACGTGGGGGGCGCCAGGAGATCACTTGAGGAAAATGTTGGACTACTGATTTCAATAGGACAAGAAGTTGGTTCTCTGGTGAACGAACACGGTGAACGAAACCTATCAAACTCACAGATCAGCAGTCCTGGATATGGAAAAGGAACTGTAGTGTGAAATTGTTCTTAGTGTGAAAAGTGTGAAAGTCTACATTACATTAGCTAGCTAATCTATTATTGAACCTTGAGCTGAATTAGCTCGACATTGTCCAAAAACAGCAAGTATATCAGTTTTGGTCTTTTTAATTCTCTGCATAATGTGAGCATTGTGTGTTGTGTGTAAATTTTATGATGGTGATACTTGGAACAATATAAATAGTCAAATTTTACTTGAAAGAAAATCACTTTACATTAACTTACATTGAAAGCAGAGAATATTTTTGCTCTCTCCTTTAAAGTTACCATTCTGGAGATACTTGACGTTCTTTGACAGTAAAATAAACTTTATACTTTGTATACTAAAGGAACAAGATGATGGTTAAAGAGCACATTAATTATTTATCTAAGATTAGTTAGTCAGCCAGTTAATTTTATTAAAAATAAAGAATATGTAAAAATACTACTTTGTCTTCCACCTCTGGCTATCGAGGAGTCAATGTTTCACTAAGCATGCTCTGTCTATAGCTCACCTACCCTCAAGCTACCTCAGATGCTAATTTGAATATTGTGTGTGTGTGTTTCTGTGTGTGTATATATGTGCGTATGTGTCTATTTTTACTCATTTTGTGTTTATTGGTAGTCTCTGTATGAGTGTGTCTACATTAGGGCCCAACCGATATGAACACTTAAGGGTCTAGAAATACTCATAACTAAACATTTCAATTCAGGCTAGCTAGATGTGCCCGTTCTGAACTGTAAATTGAAAACATACTAGAACAGGGTCACCAACATTTTGCCCGCGGGCACCAGGTCGCCTGCAAGGACCACATGAGTTGCCCGCGGGCCTGTGTTCTAAAAATAGCTCACCATAGCTGTGGAGTCAAATTCGTGTGTAAATAAATTCAAATGAAAATAAATCAAATAATAAATAGAAACCAAAAGCAAAATAAGAGAAAATACATATATAAGAAGCCCCTGTTGTCAAATGGAAAAATGTTAAAAAGTAAAACAGAAAGACCCAATCAGATCGAACACTGTTTAGAAAAAAACGGGGGAAAATGATGTGCAGCACATGCAGCAGCACCACGAGGGAATCCTGTGTTTACACTCACCATACTGCGAGAGCCCGCTGTCCAGAAGTCTCTCCACAGCATTCAGACTAACTAACATACTGTACAGAAGTCATATATCTGCAAAGTCTGGAGAGGCAGCCGATGATAAAGTGATAAAGGCTGTTCCTCTGAAGATGTTAGCGCTGCGGCTAAGCTAATAGTGGCTGCATTAACTCTTTAGCGCTTGGACTTGGCTCAGTACAGTGCTATCAGGTGCAGTGAAGGCAAGGAGATGATTTATGCCCGAAAAAATGTCAGAAAAAAGAAAGAAAACATAATTTTCACATCTCATTTCCAGGTTGACTGTGGCGCAGCATGCTACCATGCTAAATACCCACCGAGTAGCACACTATGAGCAGAAAAAGCCTGCAAGTTAATTGCAGGTTTGTTGCAAAAAAGGAGTTATTTTTTCAGTCTTATTATTTCAGAATCACTTATTAATCCCTTGCATTAATCGGTACCCAAGAAGTAGCTCTGTCTCAAAAAGGTTGGTGACCCCTGTACTAGAAAGTCCTAAGAAAAACTTGCAGCACAGCAGATGGGGCAGAGGCTTCTAACCACTTCTACTACATGCTCACCTAGTTTTAGACAACTCTGCTATGTAAAACTCTACCAGAAGCTAGCATCAAGTCTACAACATCACCACAAATGTCTTTTCAGGGCACAAGGTCACTCAGGAATTAAAGTAGGAGTGGAGTTACAGGATATCAATCAGGTGATTGGTAGAATATCTGATTTACAGACATGGTCCACCTGAATGTAGTCGATTGTTAGGTTTTCAAAACACTCGAAATTGGAACTTCCAGTTTATGTTTTAGGCTTAGATTTTATACCTCAACTTATCTTCTTTAACTCCGGTTTAATCTACCGGTTGTTCCAAATTGGCTTTTGTTAGTCCTCAATTCTAACTCTAACTGAAAAATAAGTCACATTGATAACATTGTTCTTCATGTAGTTGATGCATAATAATCCTGACACTCTCAGAAAAACAGGTACTGGACAGTCACTTTGGTGGTGTTCCTCAAGGTTCTGTCTTCAGTGGCCTTAGTTAGAGAACATAACAGTCATATTGTGCTATAATGAATGTATTTGAAGTTGCATTGACTCCACTCTCCCTGTCCTGACTCCAGATGTTTGCATTTATTTTATTGTTTAAAAAATACAGTTAAAGATAAATATCTTCTCCTTTATCTTTAATAAATTAACATAGAACCTTCTAGGTATGCTATTAAACCTTAATATTAACCAAAATTATTGGCTAGCTGATGTATCGGTTGGGCTCTGATCTATGTTGTTGGTTACATAAGAAAAAAGGAGACTTTGTGCTTCCTGACATTGTTAGCATTGATATGATTACAATTACACACAACTGTAGAAGTGTACATCCTACTAAGAAAGAATCTTTGGTATCATATTTCTGTACAATACTATTCATAAGGCTACATAAGCTCTCCACAACTGGCAAACTCTATAAACATTTATAAAGGCTTATTCTTATTCTAACAGATGTATAGAGGTTATAAATAAGGCCCTTCCAAACTGTAGACTGTGAAATGAGCCTTTTTGCCATTAAATACACTTTGCTGTGAAATGCGGTGAAAATATAAAATGTAAGCAGTTTGTACCTTAACTGCAGGTTCTGAAAAAGTATGTAGACATTATTTGAAGTTTTGGATTAATGTAGCCACGATGGGGCACCCAAAAGCGATGAAACATCAGAGCTAAACTAATGCACTATTTTTCCAGGCTGAGTGAGCTATGACTCACTGAAACATGATGCTACATCATAGCTACTAGACATCCCGAGAGAGAGACTCCTTAATGGACAAATCAAGTTACCGTAGACCATGGCCTGGAGAGATTTCCCCAAGAAGTGTGTGAGAGGTTGGGGAAAGGCTCTGTATGAATTAAACTGTGAGAAAGATGTTTGCAGGGTTCAAGACTGCACTCATCATGCACAACAGTTATGATGAACTTATGTAGCCTTATAGACAGCACCAGACGAAATGTTCTAGGAAGATCATCTTTAGAAATAGAATGATCTTTAAAGGATAATGATCTTTATGTGTGAGCATATTTTAAATGGTTGTGTGTGTGTGTGTGTCTGTGTGTGTGTGTTCTTCCAAAGCAGGACTTCATTAGAACTTTATTAATATCATTAATGCGCTCTGGGCCTCTAATTAATGAGATTAGATTAGGGTGTGTGTGTGCGTGTGCGTGTGTGTGCGTGTGCGTGTGCGTGTGTGTGTGTGTGTGTGTGTGCAGAGAGAGAGAGAGAGAAAAAGAGAAATTGAAATAGGAAAGAAGGCTCAACTATAAATAGCTCATTAAACTTGGTGTGGTATTGGTTTTGTGTGTGTGTGTGTGTGTGTGTGTGTGTGTGTGTGTGTGTGTGTGTGAATCTTTAGGTGTTTGTGTCTAATACACTAACTTTCTCACACACAGACTGAGCTGCTGTGTCTTCACTTTGCTTTACTTTTTTACTTTCTGCTTCGCTGTGCTTTTATTTGAGTTTTTGGACTCCTACTGATTAATTGATTGATTAATTGATTAATTCGTTTGTTGAGTTCCTTAACATTTTTTGGAGCCTTATTTCTCTCGTTTTGTGTTCCCCCCTTCCTTTTTACCTTCTTCTGGATTGATTTGGCCCCCACTCCACCTCTCTCTCTCTCTCTCTCTCTCTCTCTCTCTCTCTTTATATATATATATTCTCTCTCTATCTCTCTATCTCTGTATCTCTCTCTCTCTCTTTCTCTCTCTGTGTATGTGTGTTTGTGTGTGTTTGTGTGTGTGTGGATGTTTGTTATGGGTAGTTTATGTCCCTGTTAGCCCCTACACCTCGCCAGCCCCCCCCAGACCCCCCCTCACCTTCTACTGTGACCCCTGACCCTTGCCCCACCCCTCAGACCCCCAAACAGCCAAAGGAGGCCCTCTCGCATCGCCTAAACGACCTCATGACCTCCAAGCCCAAAATGCACTGCCTCAGGAGCCTGCGCCGTGGGGTAAGTGTGTGTGCATGCCTCTGTGTGTGTGTCAGTGAGTGTTAGTGTGTGTGTGTGTGTGTGTGTGTGTGCCGGTGCCGCCGCTTTTTGCCTGTTTCATTGCCTGCTCTATCAGTGTGTATGTGTGAAGAAGGTCTGACACCACAGTAGTGACTCAAGTTTGAAAGTCCACTTAAAGGGCCCATATTGCTTTCTTGTTTTTCTCGTTATTCTTTCTTATTCAGGCCTTGTGTTGTTTTGATGGAACTGGGGATGTCCCAGATTCCTCTAAGAGGAACAGGACCACTGTAAAAAGAAAACGGATCTGCATAAGAATAACATTTCCATCATAAGAGCAATGGGACAGCCATAAGAGAAAAGAGACCCCCTATAAGTGCAAGGGAACACTCAAAAGAGCAAAGGGACCCTCATAAGAATAAAGTGACCCCCAGAAGACAAACAGACCACCATAAGTGTAACGGGACCTTCATAAAAGCAAAGGGATCCCATAAATGTAAGGGGACCAGTATAACAGTAAAGGGACTTCCATCAGTGTAAGGGGACCCTTAATTAACATGAACATTTTTTATTTAAAAAAGGAAATTGAGATTTTCTGTGATATGGGCTTTTAATATGACAATATAAAAGTGAAAATTAAACTGTGGTTCGTATTTTCTTCCATCACACCTCTAAATGCCGCATTAAGCTTTAATAGCACCTCTGTCTTTCTCTCTCAATCTCTCTTTCTTTTTAATGTGACCCTCTCTTTCTGTCTTTTCTTCTTCTCTGGCTGTCTTTCCTTCTGCCTCCATCTGTTTAGATGTTTGCTTTCTTTCAGACAACATCTTAGTTATATTCTCTCTTTATCAATCTCAGACACCACACACACACACACACACACACACACACACAGAGTCTGATCAGGGATTATATTTTGTCTTTCCTGTCTTAGTGTATAAGATTGGGCAGTGATTGGCTCTAAGCTATCATCTCGTTTGACTTAACTTGTAAGCGGGAGGTTAGAGCTCGGAAGTGACGTCACTCCTGAGGTGAATGTCTCTGTAGCAGGTGTTAACCACAAGCTAGCCAGCTGTAATTTGAGTGATAACATATTCATTCATTTATATAACCTACTGGCCAAATGTTTTAGAACGCCCCACTTTTTCCACGTACTTATTGCAAATGATTCAGTTTAATGTCTCATTGCACTCTGAAATTAAATAATAGTACAAATAAAAACATGAGTTTATTGACCAAAATGTGTGTAAACTTTGGACACAAAGTAGCACTTTTGTCAGATATAACAGCTGAACACACTCGTGACATTCTTTCTGCAATAGACATCAAACGTTCTTCAGACATTTCTTCACAAATCTGCTGCAGAACGTCACATAAATGTTGGCACTTGTAGGTTTGCTTTTCACTTCATCTCAAACCAGCTGGATGGGGTTTAAGTCTGGAGACTGTGCTCCACTCCATGTTTTCAAGCTGACCATCTTGTTGTTTTTTCCTGAGGTGGTTCTGGCAGAGGTGGGACTTATGTTTTGGGTCATTATCTTGCTGAAGGATGAACCCCTGACCAATGAGGCACATACCTGAGGGTATTGCATGGCACTGCAGAATGCTGTGGTAGCTGTGGTGGCCCTCAATCTGTAGTAATTAGTAGCACCAGCTTTCAAGGCTTGATCTACTTTCATTGCTGCAGAACAGCTTTAACCAAAAAAGATTTAAAGATTTAACCAAATATGTATTCTGATCTCAATGGTGTTCTGATTTAAAGCAATCACTACTTTATGTAAAAGTACAAAAGTTGTTCTTTATTAGTGTTAATCTAAAGTAAATACAAATATAATCTCTTCTAAAAATATCCAAAATATTGTTTATTATGTATACAAGATGTTTATTACTGTAGCTTAAAGTAAATGCTACTATAATCTCATGTAAAAGTATAGAAGCTGTTCTTTATTAGTGTTAATCAAAAGGAAATACTTCTAAAATTTCAGAACAGTATGTGTGGTTTTTAATGTGAAGTGACTATTACTGCAGAATTAAACAAATACTAATACAATATAATCTCATTTAAAAGTAAAGCATGGGTTATTTATACTATTAAAGTAAAATAAATTACTGCTATAATTTCATCTATTACTGCTGATGGTGTGAGCAGTTGTGTTGATTTGATCACATAATGTGAACTTAAATTTAAATGCATCATCCTGACAGTTTTTTATTTAGTTGGAATTCAGGAATTCTGAGATTTGGGCTTTAGTTGACCCCAGCAGAGGACATAAGATATGTATACATATGGACAAATATATCTGTTTTGAGAGGGCTTATCTTTAGTGAAAAATAACTCTGAGGAAAAGAAACAGGAAACAGTGGATAACAGAACAGGAAGCTGAGATTGTTTTGTGGTGCCGAGTTATCGACCAGGAAGTACATGTCAGAAGGAGGAAATGTGGCATTTTCTGCACCCCCTAAATATGCAGCACACACTTGCTCTC
>BRDA01001003.1:0-25623 GCA_036984385.1 Crenuchus spilurus | reverse complement strand
TATTGACATTTGCCATCTCCACATCATTGCATTCAGTTTTTATTCACAATTTGTATAGCGTCCCAACTTTTTTGGAATCCGGTTTGTACTTTTGCCTCTCATAAATAAATGATAAAGTATAATATGTGTCTCTCATTTGTTTAACTGGTTTCTCTTTATTTACTTTTAGGACTTGTGTGAACATTTGATGATGTTTTAGGTCATATTTATACAGAAATATAGAACATTCTAAAGGGTTCACAAACTTTCAAGCACCACTGTATATATTTATATATTCCCCACTATAAAATGTTAATAGAGGTTGTAAATTTTATAAATGATGATAAAAATGGAAATTAATTTAAGTTATATATAACTATTTACAACAAAAAGCAGGTGTGAGGTTCCTTTTTATTCTACTTGGGGGCAGTGATGGCTACTGCTGTGTTGTGTGGCTTCCTCACAAGCATCTCGCTCCTCCCGCCTTGCTACTTTTACATGTGTAGATATGATTTTATATCAAATGTGATGGATCATATCTCTGTTTTTACTTGTTCTGTCAACATAACTAAAACTATCATAGAGTTTCTAGACAGAACTTTAGACAGAAGTTGATGGCAAGAACCAGACATATGAAAATATTGGTGCTATCAGCAACCGCAAAGGACATCAACATAACAAGGACTAATAAAACAGTGATGCTTTAATTTATAGTTGATGGGACTAATTTTCTGAGAACAATTAGCACTCAAACTATCCAGAAGTTCTACATACATGACTAGTAGTGAATCTGAGTATTAGAAATAAAAAACAGCAGCAAGCCCTAGACTTGTTTTAAAGCTGATACATACAAGCTAAAATGACTGATAATGTTTGTAGTGCAAACAGCAGCAACCAAACATTACCACTCCCTTCTGTGCTGGAGAGAAGTCCACACCACAAAGAAGATAAACTACTTGTCTCCTGCTGATGAGATATGGCCTCCTGGCTCAGAATAGTCTGGCAGTTGAAGTTCTCAGAGCATATTGCCTCCACAGTGTTCTGTCCTGACATGGTCATCATGGACCTCCTGACATGGTCATCTTATCAGACAGCAGCCAGCAGGTGATGATGTTAGAGCTGACAGTGCCCACAGAAGAAGCACATGAGTGCAAGAGTTGGAACAAATGGGGCTTGTCAAATACCTGGATCTGTTGTAGCAATGATGGGTGCAGGGATGGGACACCCTTTTTCTAATGGGGGTTGGCTGTCCAGACTTTGCAGGTTAATCACTCTGGCCCAGTGCGCTGTAGTGTGACAAGCTGAACAGAGGACATTATGTCCAAAAATGATGTTGTAGAGGGAGCTAGCTATGTATTAGGAATGATGGAGATGCAAGCTGAAGGCTGACCATCTTCAGCTGGGTCGCCTGGGTGAGGCTGTCTGATGTTGGAAGACCTGAAACACCCAATGACCCCAGGAAACATCTCTGATTACGTCTTGAGAGAATGGTACAAGACTGAATTATAACATATAGAATTCCTTCTGCTTCTGTGTTTAATCTAGATTGACCAAAAAATGATTCAGCTAGATGTGTGCTAACATGCTATTAGAAATCCCATAGGTGCGATAGCATTGTAGTGAGTGTTTTTTTTGGATATTTGTGGCCCAGACTGAAGGCCTAACTGTAATAGTCATGGTTCACTGCAGGTGTGTACCACTGATTGTGTGTGTTATAGATGTATATATATATATGTGTGTGTGTGTTTGTTTGTGTGTAGATATATATGCATATAATAAGTTGGTATGTATATATACAAGGATGTCTGGTATGTGTTTGTGCGTGTGTTTGTGTGTGTTTTAACAAGACTGTATTCCTTACTGCAGTCTCCACAGTCCCTTCACTATCATAAAGAGCTGATGAAGAGGACTCTTGGCCGGCCTACTTATGCTTTTGAGGCCAGGCAATATGTCGTAAGTGTGAGTCTGTGTGAGCGTGTGAGTGTGTGTTTATTTGCACAAGACTGTGCAGTGTATTGAGTTAGGGGGCGTTCACACAATGTCTTTAAAGGTTTTTGTGTGTGTGTGTGTGTGTGTGTGGACAGGTGTCTTTTATACAGATTCCGAGTTCAAACAGGTGCATTAGGAGTGCAGAATAGGACCTCTTAAAGAAAAAAATAACAGGTCTGTGAGAGCCAGAATTCTTGCTGGTGATCAAATCCTTATTTCATGCAATAAAATGATAATTAATTATTTAAAAATCATGCATTGTGATTCTCTGGATTTTTTTTAGTAGATTCTGTCTCTCACATTTGAAGTTTACCTACAATAAAAATTACAGACCTCTCCGTTCTTTGTAGGTGGGAAAACTTGCAAAATCGGCGTGTATCAAATACTTATTTACCCCACTGTACATGTCAGTCACAAGGTTCATTTTTAATCAGACGTGGTCTGAACCCCCCCTAAGGATTGTAGTATTCTTGCTGTTAGCTATGCATATGTACACTTCCGCTATGTAAACCATGTTGTTCACATACTTGCAAGTAAGCTTCATGTCCACTAGGGGGCAGTTAAGAGACACTGCTACTTTTAATAGTCAAGAAAGACTTTTTACAACCAGCACCATCACATCACCACTGAGAATGGCAACAATTAAAGAAGTTAGTTTATTATTAATTGTGAGGAGATGGCGATGCCAACAAAGATGGTCTGTTGAAGGTTTGTTTAGTATATTATTGACCTCACTAATCATACTGTGGTTATACTACCCCCTACTGTTTCTGATGTTAATTCCTATGAATGTGCACAAAGTATGCACGTGTGTACATGTAATTAACAGCAAGCATGCCACAATCCTAACACTAGTCTTTTTCAGAATGGGAGTGTGAGTATGTGTTGGATTAAGTTTGTAGTTGAAGGTCATTTAAATGACGTACAGACCTAACCTCATTTATGAAATAATAAATAAATAAATAAATAAATAATAGTAATAATAGTAATAATAATAATAATTCTATTAAAGGAAAATGAGGCATGTAAACAAGCTGCATTATGGATTTTATTTTGTAATGTTTACAAACATCTGCCTATTTCATCTTAATTCGCAGCTCCATTTGATTTCATTTTTATCTTGAAGAAAGAGATGTTTTGGAGATGTCCTTTAAAAAAAATTATTAGAACAAGAAGCTCTAAATGAGGTTAGTGTCTGACTCAAATCAAATCCTATATCTGATCGAATTAAGTGACATCATCATGAGTGACCCACTCATTAGCTATTTCTGCTTATGGCCCCACCCTCATAGGCTCCACCCCCAAGCTTTGTGGCTGCGAATCAGCTTGCGCCGGAGGGGTTAATTCACAAAGTGTCACGAGTGCGACCTCTGAAACATAGCAGCCTCCTGTAAGACAAGTGCTTCATGAACTTTGACCTTTCTGGTACTCGTAACACTTTTTTTTGATGTGTGAATATTACCCAGAATTCACCCCTGTTCCCAGGCAGCATGATGACCATAACTTTGTATCGAGACTCCATCATGGAGCTTCAACACATGCATATTTCTGTATCTGTGTTACATATGACAGTAGTTATGTACTCTTTATGTCCACTCACTGTCCACTTTATTATGTACACCTAACATGTACATCCACTCATTTGTCACTTCATTAGAAACCACTGCTTCCTACATGAACTCACTGTCACTTTATTAGAAACCCCACCTTATACATCCACTACTGTCACTTTATTAGAAACTCCACCTTATACATCCACTCACCACCACTTTATGAGAAACTCCTACCTTGTAGGTCCACTTAGAAGTAGCTGTTACATGGTAGTGAGCTTGAAATCAAGTCCTATCATTTGATCAAATAAAGTGACATCATCACAAGTGACTCACTGGCTAGTTCTGCTTGTGGCTTCACCCCCAGATCTCACAGGCTCCACCTCCATGCTTTTGTAAAGTGAGTAAGTAGTGAGAAGTGATTGTGCTAGATTTGAAGGTTTTTTTAGTGTTCCTCTCATTTATCTAATGTCAGATGTATGAGAGATAAATTATATTATCACTCCTGCATTCTGATTGGTTAAAAGAGTCTCAGGTTAACCTCTTTACACCAGTACAATAAAAAATAATATTAAAAAACCTCTATGGTATAGATAAAAAAAATGGGCTCCTGTAAGCATCTCAGCACAAAGATGACTCTTAAATGGCAGAGTGAGCATCATACTGAACACTCTCTCTACCAGTTAAGATTCAGGGAGCTGATTTGTTGTGACTTCAGATTGTTTGTTTTAGTTTTTTTTTTAATGTTTTAGATATAAAACTGATCTCAGATCTGCTGCAGAAAAGATCTAAACCTGTGGACCTGTTTTACACATCAGCACCAAGAGCTTCATCTCTGAAAGGAGAAATTACCCAGAGTTTCCTCTGCCATATACTCTGACCAGCCATTCTCTCTCTTTCTGTATCCCTCTCTCAATCTCTCTCTCTCTCTCTCTCTCTTCCTCTCCCTCTCTCTCTGTCTGTGTGTTTTTGGCTGCTGATCATCCTGTGCTTTGATCCTCAGCTGTTCTCACTTCATAAAGAACATTTTTATTGTGTGTGTAAAAGCTGAAGTTCACTACAAAAAGACTGAATTTCTGGCTTCATTTATTACAGATACTTTAATTACAGACATATATTATTATATAATGATACAAAAAGTGTTATTAAATGATCAAAATAATTAAATAATACAAAAAGCCATTACATGTTTAAAAAGTGTTATTAAAGCAGTAAAAATGAATAATGAATTGTAAAAAAAAGTTAGATCATAGTATTATTAAATAATATAATAAATACATAAATAAAAAAGACAAATATAAAAATGTTTCAAAATGATTAAATCATGAACAAATATTAAATTGTGAAAATAATGAAAATCCTTTCTAAGATATGTAAAAATTGTGTTATTAAATTGTAAAAAAAAATGTATCAAGAAATGATCAGAGAAATTAAATATTTTTAAATGATAGACACAAAATGTTTTATATTTTTAAATAATTAAAAAATGTTTTTTACATGCTCCTAAAAATAATCCACAATATTAAGTAATAAAAATATGATCAAAAATTATTAAACAACTAACAAATCTACTAAACTAATAGTGTTTTTATTAATGTGTTAAAACTATGTCAAATACACACAAACGCACACGTGTACACACACACACACACACACACACACACACACACACACACACACTCATACTGTGGATCTTTGATGGTGTCTATGCTTAAAAATTTGGGAACTTTTAGACATTCTAGAATGTAAACAGATTCCAGAACTCTGAAGCATTCCAGAACATATGCCAAGAGTTCCACCAGCGGTCCGGGAGCAGCCGGTAACCTGGCAGCTCTCCTCAGAGACAGATGTGCAGACAGACCTGGCACTTTACCAGATGCTCTGAAACTAAATTTTACTACCAGCATTATTATACAGTAATACATACAAACGGAATCATTTTATATCACTCACGGGACGGAAAGAATGTTAAAATATGTTCTGAATGCAGTCATTCAACCTCATATTTACAGAACTGTAACTATAAAGAAAAATGCAATGTAAATGTACGAAATAAAAAGTTCTTACACTTTAAAAATCTAAAAACAATTATACGCTATAAAGAAGCTTAACTACAGCTATTTACATTATTTCAGTATTTATTAATATGTTAGAGCCTAAATCAAAATCTGTTTAAGTAAAAAGCAACTGCCCATTTAGCACTATTAGTCATAGCATAATTATGCTACAGCAAGAATATGTTTTGTCAACATAAACTCATAAACATAAAATAGCTCAAAATAATTATTTTACTCGTTGGTTCTGAGTTTCTGAGCAATAGTCTGCTGGTTTTGATTCTGCATCTCTATTAGTCTGAACTCATCACTGTTCACTCATTATTAGCATCATTAGCATTAACAATGAAAATTTGGGCAAAAATGAGAAACTTTAACATTTATGACAAACAGTTCAACTCAAATTCAATAAATGAATTCAAATGTATTTGTCTGTATAACACTTTTACAACTGGCACAGATTTACAGTGAATCAGCTTTACAAAAATAATCCCTCTATATACAAATCAGAGGAGAGGGTGTAAAAAAAATTCCCTTGATAGGAAACGGCCCAAATAGCAGACAATTCTGGACCAGATAGATCCTGAATAAGGCACATGTAGGTCAATGACAAGTGTAAACTAGCTTGGAGCCATATTTAAGGTTTGTCATGACATTAGAACACTGGGCCACATTTGGCCTAAATACAAACTTCTATGTGTAAACACCATCCTGAGTTATGGTTTATTTTAGGTGAAATTGAGATTGACTTTTAGACAAAATCATTTTATGATATTTGGGCAGATGACAGTAATTGGGCTGTCCTCACTTCTTTGCTATAAGGATTAAGACTTAGAACAGAGAGTATATTGTGGTCAACACGGCATGATAAACAATCACACAAAACAAAATAAATTCTTGACATTTTTAGCATTATTAATCGAGCCGATCAATTTTAGATGAAAATATTGGACCTTTTTTCTTTTTGCATAGTGAACTTCAGCAGAGTGATCCAAACTAGCTGTGTGTGTGTGAACAGTTCTGTACTGCTGTTCCTCTGATGCCGTTTTGTTCTCTCTTTTCTCCTCCCCTCCCTCCATCCTTCTCTCTCTCCTCCGAGAAGCTCTCTCTCAAGCTGGTAAGCATGTATCTATAATAGCATGACTTTAGCCGCACGACCGTAGCATGCCCCGTCATCTTTATAGTAACAACCCGGTCTCTTAACAACACTCGATATTTTTGTTCTTGTTTACTCTTTGTTTATTTACATCGTTTGAAATGTGGTGTATTCTCATTCAAATTGCTTTTTTAGTTGTTTTTTTTGCCATTTTATATTTATTTACTACAGAAACATGGTGTTGTCTTATGTTTGCTTGTTTGTTTGTTTTTGTTTGTCTCGTTTCCGTGGTGATCGTCCCTCTGTGTAGATCTCGCTCAATGCCCACGTGCGGAACCTGATCGAGGTGATCTGACCCCGTCACTGTGCTCTGCCTCTTTGTCTGTTTCATTCACTGACAATAACATTTATACCAGCTAATGATTAACCTTTCAATTAATTAGGTGATTGGTAATCAATACAGTGACTGTGTTGTGTGTAGCTGTACTTAAATGTCATTTGCTTACGCATTAATATATCAAGTTGTTTGCAAAAGTTAGTGCCCCCAGGATAAACTACATGCATTTATTTAACTTCTAAGAGACAATTTCTGCACATTTTAATGCAAGCGTATGCATTATTCACAGAATTTAATATATTGGAGACATAATGTGAAAAAAAAATGATGACGTAGTATTTTATGTTTTTTCTTACGATGTAATTAATAAAAAAAAATCTGTAATAAAATGTGCAGAAAATGACCAGTAATTTCACCAGCAAGGGGATGCATACGACTTTTTCTGTGCTTATTTAGTTCATTAGTTAAAACAATTTAAATGCTGTAAATAAAAAATACATTCAGTACAGCAGCTTCTTTTAGTCATTTAGTACACATACAGGTGCAGCATGTCTTAGATGTTAGTTTGAGCTTCATTTGCATGCGAGCACTGTCTGGTGGAATGATTTGTATTGTTATCTTGCCTTATATATACAGATATTTTGTAATCATGTTTACAAATATGTAACATGTATTTTTAATGTGTAAATATGGAGCATGCTCAGTAAATCTGTTGTGTTATTGATGTTGGGGTGCTAAGTATTGTATAAAGGGGTTGCCAAAGGCTGACTGTTTGACCTTTGACCCCAGACTAGTTAATGGGTCTGCTGTGAGTGGTGTAGCTGACTCAACCAATACAGTCCATGCTCTTGGTCACATGGTAAATGAAATCTCAAAGTGGTTAAATTCCATTATGAACCTTTAAGAAATAATCAATTATCGTTTAATTCAGAATTATTCCATTTAGAATAATCTGTAATGTTCAATTCATTCAGATGTTCAATAATGCAGTAAATACACACAATTATAGACGTTTGTAACTGTTTATTCTTAAATATTATAATATTAAAATGTAAATGTCTACATTTCATATTAACATGCTGCCCACTAGTGGCAGAGCAGCTGTGTTGGGTTTTGCTGAAGCAGTAATCTGACAGAGGATGACTCAGCGACTCTGCATATCTGTTCATATTATGTGTCAATGTAGATGGAAAATGTGATGCAAATTGATCTAGACAGTGGTCAGCTGTCCTGCCCGTTCATATTCAATCATATTAGATGACTGTGGTTTGCAGGTTTCCTGGCATCTATGACATTCTTGTTCATCACACAGTGTTGTAAATAAAATTCACAGCTATAAATTCAGGAGACTGTACTGACAGAGATGCCAAGTTATTGGATAGATGCTGATGTCTTTTACCAGCCTTTTTGTCCTTGTATTAGCTTTTTTACAGCAATCAAATTTCACTGAACTCTTGTTTAATTTCTGGACTAAATTACATGTACAAGAGACAGGATTATATGTGCATCCTCATCATGTGTGATGTAGACTCATATAATGACTGTTCCTTGGGCTTCCATTCTCTCTCTCTCTCTCTCTCTCTCTCTCTCTGTCTCTCTTTTTCAGGGTGCGAATCCAGAGGACTTCAGCCATTTACCTCCAGAGCAGAGGAGAAAAAAACTGCAGGCGAAGATTGACGACATCAATAAAGATATTCAGAAAGAGATGGACCAGAGGTGCATATATACTTAGTACATTCAAAGCACTGATTCTGGATAATTATAATTATTTTTTTATGTCACAATTGTTTTTAATGTTTATATGGTCCACACACAGTCAATCTGACAGACTGTAATACTCTACAGGAAGTGTAGGGGGCGATATGCACTCTATTCACTCTTCACTCTATGCACTCTTGTTTCATTTAAAAATGCTCTGTAATGTTCTGTAATGTTAATATGAGTATGTAGTGGAACCCAGTCATGAAGGACAAAAATCATTATATATATGTCCTTGATAAAAAACGACATTTTCCAAAAAATATTTAACACGTTTAAATTCAGTACCATTATATCACATCTGTCTTTCTCAGCTTTAAAATGTATTTAAAATGTTCTGTGTGAATGTCTGTGCTCCACTCAGGGACGCATTGACAAAAATGAAGGATGTATATGTGAAGAATCCTCAGATGGGGGACCCTAGTAGTGTGGACCCCCGCCTGGCAGAGATAGGCCAACACATTGATAAACTACAGGCTGAAGTGCAGAAATTTGAGGTGTGTCTGAAGTAACAAAAATATATTTTAAGTTTTACACCTTGTCAGGATGTGAGGTCATAAATTTGTCCTATATGTGTGTGTGTGTGTGTGTGTGTGTGTGTGTGTGTGTGTGTGTGTGTGTGTCTGTAGGGCTGGTTAGCTGAGGTTGAAGGCAGAATGCCAACGAGGAGTGAATCCAGTCATAGACAGAGCATTGTGTATGAGACACAGAACAGCACACCACCGACCACTAACAGCTGCGCTCAGAACCGTGAAAGGTAGAGTACACACACACACAAAAACACACACACACACACATACTCATACTAACACCTTAGCACATAATGGCTGTGTTCAGACACCAAGCTGAAATCAGATTTATAGACTATCTATATTGTATCCAGATTGATTTTTGATAGTTCTGACAGCCAAAAACCCCATAAAATTAGATTTTTGCAAGTCTGATCCAAGCCACATTTAGAGGTTGATTATAATTAGATATGTACAAATCCATCTCAGTCCAGATGCTCTGGCCATTCAAATGAAATTTTGAAATGCCTTTCACGTCACTCACGACATGACAAAAAGAATGACATGTCAAATCTAGAGTGACAGAAGTCTGGGGATTCAAGAAGCGCCCCACAAAGGCCACCACAGAAGATTCCTAGGTTGCCAGGTCCCTAAAAACTCTCCAGCCAACTGTTTAACAGAATGTCACGGTACACAAACTTAAAACTAACCGAAAATCTAAAGAGTCTAATCACAGATGTTTGAAGAAGTTGCATTTTATTACTCTTAAATCTTATTTTAGTCTTACTGTAATCTCCATCTTCAGACCACTGGGGTCTTGTAATATTAAAGTCTACCAAAGGCATCTCCAACACTACTCTTTTTCTAGTGTGCAGACATAAGAGTTTTTGGTAGTAGTGGTACATTTTAAAGTAGTCCAAAAACCAACACCCCACCTACCACCACTGAAATTTTACCCATGACTGTATTAAAATGAATATTGCAATTCTGCAGGAAAATAGCAAACCTGGCAACTCTAAGGCCATGTCACCAGTATGACTGTAATTACTGACGCCTGCACTGTTACCACAGAAACTCAAGCAGACTTGTGATGTGTGGACAGACAAAATCAGATCTGATCAATTACAAATAGTCTCAGCACATCTGATTTGTTTCTCAAATCCATTTGACTTCGTCTGAACGTAGCCATTTAGACACAAATCTTTTGCTTTTTGTGACTTCTGCTGAGAAAATAGCAGAATAAAGCTTTAACGTTGCAGGTGTTGTGTAGCAACATTAGTCTACCTACAGATTGTTACAGATGAATAGGCTAATCATTCTGTTTACTGATGATACACTCAGTGTTTTGCAGTTTATTTTATTGATTTTCATTCAAGTGTTTATGTCTCTTCCTCTTTTGTTCTGTGCTAGTTTCTTTCATTTTCTTGTCTTTTCTGAAAAACAGACCACCAGCACTGAAAGCTCCTGTACTCAAAATTTAGGACAAATCACTTTTATTGACCACAAGGTGTCGCCAAACTGTAACAAGAGCCACTGTTAGATACACATTACTACTGACTTCTGTTACCAGTCACTAGAGTACTTGTGGAATGATATGAAAGATATGAAACAAAACCCATCACCAGTGCTGGTGGTCACTGTCATTGAAGCTCTGAATGCTGGGTGGGCCAGTTCAAATGTATGAGTCAGTGAATCAAATTGATGTCTTGTGTGTATTATTCTAAGTATGTCTTTTGAACTGATGTTATACAGTTGCTATAGTTACTCTGTATGCATGTATCTGTGTGTGTGTGTGTATGCATGTGTATGTGCGTGTGTATGTATGTGTGTGTGTGTGTGTGATGGAGCAGTCCGGATGGCAGCTACACGGAGGAACCGAGCTCTGAGATCCAAACTAAAGTTCCAGAGACTGACCCAGAGTTTGACGAGTTTGAGGAAGAAATGCTGCCCACCATCGGAACCTGCAAAGCACTGTATCCATTTGAAGGTATAACATACACACTCATATATTAAACATATTTGTTTTAACTTAATAAAAGCATTTTTCATTCAATTATTAATCACAAGGTTTTGTACTAACTATGAATTATTCAGTAGTTACTATTAAAGAATGGACCCCCATTCTGACCCTCAGAGTTTGAGGCCTTAATAGTGTATGCCCTTTCTCTCTCTCTCTCTGCAGGTCAGAATGAGGGTACTCTGGCTCTGGCGGAGGGTGAAGTGTTGTTTGTAATTGAGGAGGACAAAGGAGATGGATGGACGCGTGTTCGGCGGAATGAGGAAGAAGAGGGTTATGTTCCCACATCATATGTAGAGGTCTTCCTTGACTCCAACACCAAAGGTACTGAAACAAATATCACTTAAATTAAAACAGTTTTATTCAGTTGTATGAAAGCAGTTTGGTAGCAGATTAGAGTATAAAAGTTGAAGAGATGTTAGATGCATCCTGAATAATGAGCAGAGCTGTAGATAATTCTAAAATGACACAGAAACCTGAAAAACATCAAGAATGGAGTTCAAATTAATGTCCAGAACAAATATATTAAAATTAATATCCAGAGGAAACTTGTAAATAATTATAAATTTATATTATATTGTAATGCAGTGTTGCAAGTACAATGTATATATACAGTATACAGTACATAATCATTTACTAAACTATGTTTTGATCATAAACGTTTCAGCATAATTTAAATACTGAATAAAATTAAATGTTGGTGTCTAATATCTATTGTTTATATATATATATATATATATATATATATATATATATATATATATATATATATATATATATATATTAGTGATGGGACTCGATTAAAAATTTTAATCGAGTTAATTTCAGGGTCTGTAATTAATCGCAATTAATCGCAAACCATATATCAACAAATTTTGCTACTAAAATTTTGAATGAATAGACATACAGTATATGTTTAACAACAAACATGTTTATTGCTTTTTGATTCTTTATTGTTATTAAACCAACAGATTTGGCAAAGTGCTATAATATTTATTATAAGTATTTCAGGAACCCCTGAGTCTTTATTATTTTTTTATTTTTCAAATAAGTTAATGTAAGGAGCACACGACAATAATGATAACACAATTTCTTGTACAGAACTGTAAAAATAAATAAAATAACTATACAATACTGCGACTCTTGTGATAGTTTAACATCTTGTCATCTGGTCCAATGTGGGCTGGCTGGAGCGTTTTTTTTTTTTTACCGCTGTTGGGGATGCTGACATTAGCTGTGGAGACGGCTGTGCTTGCGGCAACATGTTTGGCATTGAGATGGTATTTTAGGCTTGAGTAGCTTCGGTGATAAGCAAATTCCTTTTTAAACAACTTGCATACAACAGTAGTCTTTTCGAAAGTCCCATCAGAATGTTTTTTAAAGCTAAAGTTGTCCCTCAGTGGACCAAGAGAAGCAGCTTCGTTGTCCATTGTTGCAGTTTGCCGATGTCGCTTGTCCATCGTTGTTGTTTGCGGATGTCGCTTGTGCATCAGATTTACAGACGTGCTAGAACACGCAAATACAAAGGTTCCGGCTCCAAACTTTAAAAAAATTTGATTAATTGCGATAAAATTTTTAACGCGTTAAAACCTTTGTAATTAATTAATGAAAATTAACGCGTTAAAGTCCCAGCCCTAATATATATATATATATATATATATATATATATATATAATTAAATACATTTTAAAATGATTAATATGACAGATTTCACACTTTAGATGTATCTCGACATGTAGGGCTGGTACTGTTATCCGATGTTTTACGAAGGTCTGTGGCATCATATCCTGTTGTAAGAGAGTGGGGTATAACCTCACATCCATCACTATTGAAAGCATGTTGCACATGCGCAAAGTGTTTTCAGGTTCTCACTTTCTGAAACGGACGCTGACAGGCCGGCCCCATGCTCACTGATTAAATGAAGACTGCTGAAAATACTGACCTTACACAACACATACAGGAATATTTTAAATATATTGGGAACTACTGCCATTCTCATAAGTCAAATACATGACAGTGTTAGAAAATAATATTTAAATAAAATAAATGTAAACAAAATTATTGATTATGACACACACTGCTCCACAGCGACATCTGGTGGGGCCCCACCTGCCCCTAATCTAGAGATGTCCCTGGTGGGGACATGTACTCATCCCAAAGACTGGATGAAGCTTTATCACTACAGAGAACACATTTACACTGCTCCTTAGCCAAAGTACTGGAGAACATTATATGCCAGAAGCTGAGACTTGGCTTTGGGAGTAATGGCTTTCAAGATCATCCAATTCTGTTGCTTGAAGCTTTTCTAAGATGAAGCTTCTTCTGAGTTACATTTACCAATTCTTTGCTGCTTTGTTGATAAGCAGAAGTGTGATATGAGTGTCACAATCTGCTGTGTTTCTCTTCAGGACTCTATGTCTGGGATTAGAGGCTGTGTACAGGCTGAACAAACTGTTACGGATGGTGAGAGTGCTAGTATGTGTGTGAGGCAGTTTTAACAAAAGCGATTGTGTTTATGGCTTGTGTGAAGGATCGTTCGGCTAACTCAGAACCACTACAGAGCTCAATGATGGCACCCAAACCTCAGAAGACTGCAGAATGTTCAAGCTGAATGCAGATGTGATCCAGACTAAACAGTGCATGAGCCTTAATAACCCTGCATGGGCATCATCTCGGAGATAAAGCCTTATTATGGCTGTGTGTATGCGTCAAGGCCTGTGCCTCACTCACACATTAACCCTAAAGAACCAAATTTTTCATTGGGGATTGGTATTTTTAACAGGTTATTGTTCTGTTTAAACAGAGGAACCACAAACTCCAGAGATGTGGAGCTTATGTTCATATTCAAGTGTTCAAAATGTTCATTTATACATCAAACAATCTCTGAATTTACACCTTTACTAGATCACATTCTTAAGCAAATGTATGAAATTGCTGTGCCATTGAAGGTGAAAAGGAAATTTCTTTGATGCATGAATGTGATTGCTACACTATTTAAGATGGAACGAGAAACTTCATAGCCAAATGAATGTAACTTGTACCCCTTTTAAGGTGGAATGGGAAAGTTGAATAACTTCATTTTGGTGCAGAAATACATTTCCTTAATCTGCATTGCCACGGATTGACCAAGTTTGAAAAAGCACTCAAACACAAAGTTGTTACCACACACATACAGGCTTTTTTCTATTTCTGTAACCCCAAGTCAAAATAGTCAAGCTCTCGAGCAGTATGTGGAGCTACTCAGATGGAGCAGAATTCATTATAATTAGCCCAATTCCAAAGGACTCACTTGAATCTTATTTTCAGACCTGAGGGCATTCAGAGTGTATTGTGTTATTTCACAGATTGTGGGTTAGTCTGCACTCCAAACATCCAAATGTAGGTATAAAACACCGAAAAGGTGACTTTATTATAGCATGTCATCTTTTACTATGCTAAATGTATGAATCTAACAACTTTCTTTTTGTCTTTTGTGTTTGCTTTGTTTCTTTAACTGTAGATTCCTAGAAGTGTGAGAGGACAAGACAGAGCAAGTGATCAGATGTGGAGAAGACACTCCTTAACTGAGAGAGAAGTGATGATAAAGATGATGAAGATGATGATGGACAAAGTAGAGAGGAGGCGAGGCATAGCAGTATGAATGTGTCTGCTGTAGAGAGTATCCGAACCATGCAGCCAATCAGAAAAGAGCAAAATGATCTGGTTCAAACGCATCACCCTGTTACCATTATTCCTCTTATTTTATAATAAGGTCAATTTTTGTATTAATTTTGCTTCTTTGCTATGCACTGATGTCAAGCTGACAGCGTTAACTGCAGTTCTGCCTGTTTATGTTTATGTTTGTGTGTGTTCAGTGCCTATCGGCTAAATCAAATCCAGCACCTTGCCCTGTCCACAAACATGGCCAATCAGAAAAGGGGGTGTGGCATGCAATAGGTCACATCTAGCATTGTTTCTTTAGGCTACACTCATCTCCTTTGAGCTGGTTTTACATTGTACGATAACTGGTCCAGTTTTGCTGGCGGCCAAATTGTGCATCTTACAAGGATATCTTTGGTCGTGAGTTAAGATCAGTGGATGTAGAATGCAGAAGCTATACGGTGGAGTTTTATTCATTTTTATAGCTTACAGTAAGTCATAAAGTATCCTAAACCACATCATTAAGATCTAGGTTTGGTTCTGAGATGACTGAGAGATATTTTGGGTATGTACTGCTGACTTCTTGTGTTTGTTTACCACAGTAGCATCTGGGGTAAACAGAAAATTGTGTACATTAGATTTTTGGCCAGACTGCTCCTTTAACAATACTCTCTGTGTGCTATGATGAGTATCACTGTGGTTATATTTAACACACAATTGTGTCAAATATATATATATATATATATATATATATATATATATTCCAATTTTGCCAATTTTTTCCTCCAAAAAAAGAAGTTTCAGCAGCTTTGAGTCCACATTTTGGGATTTACTGTTTTCCAGTGATTATGTGGGTGGGGCTTACTGTTTTATAATGGATTTTGTTGAAAAATAATCTAAACATTTCAATCATCCAGAACATTCAGAAACTTTGCTGCAGATTACATTCATAAATTAATATAGTTTCATCTATAGTAACAGACAGAAACAACAGTTCTATTGTTGTTCTAAAACCTGACAGAATCACTGTTAATTAAAAAATGTGCAGCACTGGGCCAGGAGGGTTTCTGTGTTCTTAGGATTCTATGTTCCCCAGATTTATATGGCATGGAATTGGAGCATAACAATACATCCTTTGTTCCCAGTTCTACATATGTGCTCTCCCAGGACCATATATTTAGCTTTATATTGGCTTAATAAGGCATGGACTACTGTGGGAGCCCAAATCCAAACCCTAACCACAGAGACACCAGACATAACCATTTTAGAGACCTTAAAAATAATATTAAATTATCATCTTTGGTTCTGTAGTGTTTATAGCATTTTGAAACATTTTCCAATAAAAATGAACATATTTTAACTTTTAT
This sequence comes from Crenuchus spilurus, assembly GCA_036984385.1. NCBI lineage: Eukaryota > Metazoa > Chordata > Actinopteri > Characiformes > Crenuchidae > Crenuchus > Crenuchus spilurus. The sequence goes on along the minus strand of BRDA01001003.1, from coordinate 9,328 downwards.
TTGATCCCGAACCCCATATTTTAGCTTGAAATTGGACCAGACACAGGATTTATGTAGTTTATTTTTTACATTTTTAATAAATAATTATTAAATACTATAATTATTCATATTAAATGTATTAATTTATTATTAATAAATAGTAATCATTAAATATTATTTTTAAGAAATTAAATTTATTAAATGTATTAAATTAACACAACACAGGGTTAATGTAGTTTAAGGGAATATTGAACTGGGGAATGTAGGACCCTGGGATCACTGAACCCAGAACAAGAACATAGGACCCTATGCAGATAGGAATGACCTGAGTTGAGCCTATGTGACCATATAAAATGTGTGTAACAGGGCTGAATGATGTATACAAATGCCTGTGCACCGATTACAGGTCAGAAATAGTTCAAAGCAACATGCTAATATGATTGATAATGAATGGAAGCTAGTAGTCACCAGTTAGCACATCTGCACTTGGATTCACTGTTAGCAGCAGGAGCTTTAAGACTGAACCATTCCTTTAACCACATCACGGCTTCAGTTGGAAATATCAGTGACAATGCGGCTGTTTTGATCATATTGTGCAGCCCTAAACCACTTTCCCTTCATGCCTTTAGGCAGCTTTAATTTGTGTGCACTGCAAACTCTGCGTTTTATTGATGTTGTTTTGTCCTCGACGTCAGAAAGATTGTGAAGTTTGAATGAAGTTGTGTTCTTATTTGAGAGTATTGCTAATACTGGCCATTTTAATGGCTTTTGTTTTGGTCTTATCCTGTGGATGTTCTCTCAGAGTGGCCGCCCACAACACTGCAGGTTTAGTCGGTTATTTTGATAGAACGTCTCTTATGTTTCAGGTTTTTTTCCCCACATAGTTGTGCTAATCTAGGGTCAGCCTTTGTGAATGAACATTATATGGGCAGATCCTACATCAGCGCTTGTGAAGAGCATGGTTCGTGAGTGTGTTGAGATGTATGTGAACATGTGAACCATTTGAAATGCATCAGCAGAGCCTGCTAGGCCTTACTGGGTGGTAAAAAAAAGAAAAAGAGAACATGTCCATGGCTTTATTCTGTGGTGTGTGTGACTGTAAACGAATTCTGATTTTCTTCCTAGGCTTATCTCCGACATTTGGAGGAGAAGAGGCGTTGTTGGTTTATGCTTGTTTGTTTGTTCTTCATTAAGTCGTCTAGAGAAATTCTGTTTAATATCACAGATCTCCGCTGAACACTCACCCCACTCTCTATGGCACATAACTGCTTTTATTTTTTAACTTTCACTCTTTTACACTCATTCTGGGACATTACTTTTTATTTTCTAGTTCTTTTTGTTTTCTTCTGTGGACATAATTACATTTTGCACCTTCTGGCTGTTTCTTAAACCATCTCCTGATAGCCCAAACAGAGCCTGGTTAATATAATCAATAGGATATACACAGATCAACCACTTCATTAAATCCGTCTTCATGTATCTACACTCGTGTATTTTAGTTTTACTGACCATACAGGTGCACTTTGTAGTTCTACAATTACAGACTGTAGTCCATCTGTTTCTGTGTATACTTTGTTCACCCTGTTTTTTAAATTCCAGGACATCCACAGCGCAGCTATTATTTGTGGTGGATCATTTTCAGTGACACTGACGTGGTGGTGGTGTGTTGAGTGGATCACACACAGCAAAGCTGCTGACAAATTATAACATTGTGTCCACTCACTTGTTGGTCCACCTTGTAGGTGTAAAGTAAGCTCATCTGTTTGTGTTGATCTTCTAGTCCTTCACCAGTGGATGCTCTTTGCTGACTGGTGGAGTTTTCTCACTCCAGCAGCTCTGATATTTCAGATCCACTTGTACACACACTAACACACCACAACCACGTCAGTGTCATTGAGAATGAGCCACCACCCAAATTGTACCTGCTCTGTGGCGGTCCTGACCATTAAAGAACAGGGTGAACAAAGTAAACAGAGAAACAGATGGACCACAGTGTGTAGAACTATAAATATCACCTATATAGTTAGTGGAGTTTTTCAAATGGACAGTGAGTGTATACACCAAGAGGTGGTTTTAATTAAGCTGCTGATTGATACCACACAGCTTTTCTTCCAGGCACTGATTCATTCCGCCGTCGTTGACTGACTGCTAATCTTCTTACCGATTAAATGAGCTGTAAATATGAAAAAGCCAGAGAATATCTGTGCAAGAGTAGAACCATTTAAACACACATCCATCTCATACGAATCATAAAAACACGTCAATTTGACTTTGGGCTTTGAAAAATCCTGCAGCACCTGCAGGAGCCTCCAGGACACCAACAATGCTCCCAACACAGAGATATATAAATATATATAAATATAAATCTATAAATAAGAGTAAAGTACGCAACGTTGGAGATAAGAAAATCTATTTTTAAGGTTTTGACTATTAAAAATGTGTTCCGGAAATGTCTTTTTCTCTGATCTGCTAAAGCAAATAAACATTTTTATTTGTCATGTCTCTTTTGGTGACGTCTGCCAAATGGTGTCTTTGCACTTTTTTTTTTTTTTGGTCTGTGTTCTGTTTGTTAAGCTTGTTTCGGAGCACTGAATACTTCATATTGTGTTAACTGTGCCAATTAAATATACACAGAGAACAGTTGTCTGAGAGTGAGCTTTTGTAGGCCTGTACAGCTTTTTTCTGCTTGATTGTGAGTTCAACGCAGTTTATTTCAATTGGTAATGAACTTGTTCTGACTGCAGATTACGACCAACCTGTTTATTTTCACTCTCACCTCAATAATCTGAAGAAAGTCCCCATTTACAGTAAACAAAGACTAAGACTAGAACTGTCCAGGCTGTGGTCTCCTCTGTGGTTCTTTATGGATGTGTAAGCTGGACATCACAGAAAGACAACTGAAGATAATGTATCTTGTATATATTATTTTATTTATCCCCCCCCAATAATGATGTAGACAATCAACCCTCCCATCCACTTGGACTCTCCCAATCACTTATAATGTACCTGACTGTAGGAGGGTGCAGACTATCACAGGCCTCCTGATGCTTGTAAAATCAGGCTCCGCCTCATTTCCATGTGCTGCCAATACATTGCCACCGAGCAGCCAATGCATTCAGAGTTGCCAGGTTCACGGTTTTCACGGCAAATTGGGCTTGTTTGAAAACCCAGTTGCAGCTGAAAATTCAAGGATGGCAGGGTGTGTTTTTTTGGGCTACTTTTAAAAATTACAGCGGCCGCCAAAAAAATAACAAAAATGTGGGTGCTGCCTAGGATATTACTTCAACACGGCGGGCAAACGTGTATAAGTCGACACTAAGGAAGTTTGAATACAACAATAACAATGAAGAGAACATAATATAAGGAAAGATAGCCAGAGAGAGAGAGAGAGAGAGAGAGAACAGTCACTAGCTAATATGCCAGGTAAATGAGGAAATACTGGAGGCGGTATTGCAAGGACTGGGAAAAAGAAAAAGGTTTGATGGACTGATAATCCCTTATAAACAAAATACTAAGTCGTACACTCAGTTGTTTTGCCATTTGCTTCAAACGTGTGACAGACATATATTTTGGGCTACTTTAAGCTTCTGAAGGGCGGGTTTTAGACTGACTTTTGGCTGGATATTTTTCTTGGACCTGGCAACACTGAACACTGAACGCATTTGAAGGAAACCGCAGGATCCCCAGCTCTGATGGATCGACTAGCAGACACCTGAGCCAGCAGACATTACTTATTAGTAATGGAGAGAGAGCATGACGAATTTCGCTTGAATGGGATTTGAATTCACTGTCCAATAATCAGTGTCAGCACCATATTTTGGAGCTCATATTTTGAACAAATTATGAGACTCAGTTCTCTTAAGAAGACAATGCTTGGAGCAGGAGCCAGAGTCAACTTGATGGCACTTACTAATACATGTAATGTTTTAATGTGTCTATTCTATGTATTCTATTTATTTATCTATTTTACATATTTTGCACTTACATTATAAAATGTATCTAAATATATTATAAAAAATACAGCGACCTATAACAAATCCCTTCATGTGTACTTCATCTAGCTTACCATTTAAAATTGTATTTTAGTTCAGAATGGTAGTTCATCTCATTTGATCATTCTCAGTACGACGATGTGGTGGTGGCATGCCAGTATGTGTTGTGGTAATACAAGTGCAGAGAATGATCCACCACCCTAATAATACATGCTCTGTCGTGGTCCTGACCATTGGAGAACAGGTTGAAAATAGGTTAACAAACCATACAGAGAAAGAGATGGACTACAGTGTGCACCGGTATGGTCAGTGGAGCTGAAATGGACAATGAGGTGGTGTTAATGTTATGGCTGGTCAGCCAACCTGAATTACTTTCTGCATACACTTGTATGGGAGCTTTTGGAGGCCTTTATTCTTCGTTACATTCATTATTTATTAAGATATCTCAATAAGCGCAAAACCCTTCTACAAGACATGATCCATCTCCTATTTGGCCTCAATTTCGATAAACGACATCTGGATAACCAACAAACACAGCTTTGTGAAATACCTCCAGAACACAGCTCCAACTACCTGTTCGAATTTGCAGCACAACCTTAAATAATGCACCAGTTACATGTATCCTGACAGGCGCCTGAATGTAACTGCTGCATTTAAGTTAAGGTGGAACCGAAAATTCGAACAAGTAGCTAATTCAGCGCAGTCTTCAAAAGACAACATTTGCCTCAGAAAAGAGCAAAAACGCGCAGTCTTAAGTGACTAATGTCTTACATGCCAATCAGCCTGTAAACGAACCTTATTTTCTGCTGTGAATAATTAGTGTTACAATTATTTTGCAGGTATATACTATAGAGCTAGCCAGCTATCGTTAGCTAATTTAAGCAAACTAAGGATTAAAGCGCTTTAAACACACTAGTCAATATTTCAGTCACGTACAGCCAGGATTTCGTCTTTAACTTAAAGATGATATCCTTAATCGCGTATATAGCTACGTAAAACAACTATTTTGTGAATATTTAATAGGTTAAAGCGGAGCAGGCTAAGCTATCCATCTACTTCCTGTAATCGTCATGAAGCGTAATGCGCTTACTTCAAGGCGATTGGGTTCCAAGACTTGCTATGCAAATGAGTAATGCTTTGCGGCACGATAGTCTTGGATCAAAAAGAAAAATAACTTAATTTGTAATACATTCAGAAAATATTGGCATACATAATCAGTCAATTCAAACACGCACAAGCAATATTTTTAAAGTGAAATAAAAAATTTTTAAGGTGATTACCATTACTAAGACACACAGTAGTATTCAGACCTATATATTATTTAGAAATATTATACAGAAGTTGTGTTGTATGAAAGGAGAGAAGGTTAGCACTCCCCTTGACAAGGATGGAAGAGGTCCTAGTGGCCTTCACAACACATATACGGTTAAGGCATTGCCACCTACTTCGTGGCATCTCTAACCATGTTTTTTTTAAGATCTATTAATTACAATGATTGACATTTTTGTTCTTAATATGTTGGTAGCTTATTAGTTGGGCACCACACTAACGTATACATAACTAACGTTAGTGATAACGCTAACGACTCTTTTTAAAGAAATGGTATCAACTTGCGTTTATTTGTGATTTTCATCTTTATTTGCTAATTTTTCTCACACTTTGAAGGCTACCCAAAGAAAAAGAACTGAGAAGGAATTTAGCCTAAGGTCCTGGAATAGCAGGTGCGGTGTATAACAATCTCGTTAAAATGTATAATATATAAGATTAAAATATGAATGTTTAATGTTACTCTATTTATTATAGTATAAATATTACAAACTCAACAGTCAGCTAAATTAAAACTAATATGAAACTACAGGAGAAAAGTGAAACTGTCCAGTCATTTTTCATCATTATACTGATACTTTGATTATAGTGGTCAGTCTAAGTTACTCCATCATCCTAAACTACTAAACAGGAGATTTAAATGTCCTGACCTTCACTGTTGGTTAAGTTTAAATGGGATTTATGAGGTTTTACTCCAGAATTAGCTCTCAGTTCAGAATTTTGTCAGATGGAAAATGTAAAAAAATCCAGCAGATATTTAAATCAATACAGTTAATGAAAATGTGGGAAGCAGACAGACACATAAAATATAAATAACACTAACTTGGCTTTATCATTGCTAACATACTCCTTACTTTTGATACCTATTATGTCACTGTCGGCCACCAGATGGAGACAGAGGGCAGCATTGGAAGGTAATCAGCAGTAATCAATCGTCGATCGATCGATCGATCGATAGATAGATAGATAGATAGATAGATAGATAGATAGATAGATAGATAGATACTTTATTGACCCCCGAGGGGAAATTCAGTAATCAGTAGCACCTGTCCACCCAGATGCTGAAGGATGGATGGACGGACAGACAGACAGACAGACAGATAGAAAGTACTTTATTGATCCCTTAGGAGCACAAGTAAAAGACATGGAAGAGAAAGAGTCTGAAGATGCAGTGGTGAACTTTTTGTAGCCTGCACACAGTGCAGTGGTGCTTGAACATTTGTGAACCCTATAAAGTTTTGTGTATTTCTGCATAAATTTGACCTAAAACTTCAACAGATTGTCACACTAAACCGAAAAGTAGATAAAAATTTGGACTAAAGTCAGGACTTTGACTTTGGGTTTGCAAAATTCTTTTAAAATAATTTTTAGTTGAATGACTATTCAAGATTCAAGATTCAAAGCTTTACTGTCATATGCACAGTAAAGAAACATGTTTCCCTCTACAATGAAATTTCTACTTTGCTGTCCACACTGGATGTCATAGTGCAAGAATGAAATTCATTCATTCATTCATTCATTCATTCATTATCCCACCCGCTTAATCCTTACCTGGGTCGCGGTTAGTCCCCTACCCCCTCACTGGGCGCAGGTCAGGGCATTACACTATTCAACTAAGCCCAGGACAGGGCGCCAGTCCATCACTGATTCTTTAACCTGGTTGTTTTGCATTTCACACTTCTGTACCTCCAGTCTGAAGGTAGAAGTGTGAATAGACCGTGTTGGGGGTGGGTGGGATCTTTGATGATGGAGGCAGCTCTCTTGTGGACTCTGCGTTGGTAAACGCTCTGCAGAGAGGGTTGTTTAATTCCTGTGATTTTTGTGGCAGTCTTTAACACTCTGCAGGCGTTTGTGGACCTTTGCAGTAGTACTGCCATACCACACAGTAATGCAGTTGGTCAGGGCGGACTCAATGATGCAGCTGTATTAGTTGCTGAGGATTCTGGGTGACATGCCAAATTTCCTCAGTCTACAGCCACTGCTGAGCTCTGTTTAGCATCTGTGTGGTGTTCAGTGTCCAGGTGAGGTCATCACTGATGTGGACCCCCAGGTATTTAAAGCTGCTGACCTTCTCCACTTCAAGGTCCCAGATAAATAGTGGCTGATGAGGTCTCCTTTGTTTCCTCATGTCCACTATCAATTCCTTGGTCTTGTCTGTGTTGAGGGCGAGGTTGTTGTCCGTACACCATGTCACCAGACTGTTCACCTCTTTTCTGTAGGCTGCCTCGTCTCTGCTGGTGATACGACCTATCACAGCAGTGTCATCAGCAAACTTCAGGATGACGTTGTTGGGGTGGGAGGCGACACAGTCATGGGTGAACAGGGTGTAGAGAATGGGGCTGAAGACACAGCCCTGTGGGGTACCAAAGCTAGAGGTGATGCTGGCTGAGGTCCAATTTCCAATTCTGACAGACTGAGGCCTGCCAGTCAGGAAGTTCAAAAGCCAGTCACAGAGAGTTGGGTGTAGTCTGAGAGATAACAGTTTGTGTGTGAGTTTGTGAGGGATGACCATGTTGAAGGCGGAGCTATAGTCGATGAAGAGTATCCTGACATAAGAGTTCTTATTTTCCAGGTGGGAGAGGGAGACATGAAGGGCAGCTGCAATGGCGTCCGAGGTGGACCTGTAGGCATATGCAGGGGGTCTGTGGTTTTTGGTGTACTGCTCTGAATGTGGGGCAGCAGCAGTCTCTCGAAGCACTTCATAATGATTGGAGTGAGTGTTATTGGCCTATAATCATTCAGGCAGGACGGTGGGTTCTTCTTGGGGAGGGGGACAATTGTGGTGGTCTTATAGCAGGTGGGAACGGTGCATTGTCTGAGGGAAAGGTCCAAAATGGAGGTGAAAACCTCAGCCAGCTCATAGGCACACACTCTGAGGGCCCACCCCGGAATGTTGTCAGGTCCAGGAGTTTTGTGGGGTTTGATTCCTCTCAGGGCTTTGTGTACTTGGGCTGTTGAGACAACTGGTGGTGGTGGTGGGGGGTTTCAGTGATGTGTATGTGTTTTGTGGTGATAATGGTGGGGGTCGAGGACTCAAAGCGGGTGTAAAACACATTGAAGTCATCTGGAATCAAACCATTAACCTCTGCAGAGCAGCAGAGATCACTAGAGAGCAAATCAGTGTTATAGCTCCCCCCAAAAATGAAAGTGAGATCCACACAATAGCAGGAAATACCAACCTCAAAAAGCACAAGAATCACAAAGTACGAAAGGATATATCCTGTCCAACAGGATGATGTGGAAAAAGCATGAACCAAAAGCATGGCCAACTTATAGCAGAGGATGTGGCAGGAGTAAATGTTTTTGCAAAAAATGTGCACAGCAACAGCAGCACAGACTGTGCAAGTGGTGGATTCATTATTTGTTAGCAGTCTCAAATGCACTAAAATATATGCATTCAGTGTGCCACATGCTGAAGCCTGGCATGCAATTTATCAGAGGACTACCAGTTAACTTCAAACTCAACACTCATGCCAATGCAAATGTTTTACCTATAGAATAGTTCAAAAAAGATTGTAGGTGATGTACAACTATAACCTGCTAACACAAACTTGGTTCTTTCTGGAGGTGTGAAAATTACTCCAAAAAAGGGTGCTAACTTGTAGTTCTTCACAATCAGGCAATCAGCATCTCCAATACTACGTAGAGTGGCTTGCCAATAGCTTAACCATATAAAGCAAACTGAATATGTTAGATCAAGCTCATAAATACATGGGCTGGTTGAGTTTGCAGGTGATTATCATATTTATATTGTTTCTACTCTAATTCCAATTGTAAGATAATCTGTTGGAGGAAGTTTACCAACAATCCAAGATTGGTGGAGTAAAGATCACTAATGCTCAATATGCAAATGATACAACACTCAAAGTAGAACATCAGGAAGACCTGACAGCCAATGTAAGGGAAATGAACAGAGTGAAGCAATGGACCTTCAGTTCAGGGGCGGACTGGCATACATTACTACCGGGGATTTCCCCGGTGGGCCGATGGGTTAGTGGGCCGCTGGGCCGCCGGCTGTTTAACTCAGTCCG
>BRDA01001000.1:12358-24334 GCA_036984385.1 Crenuchus spilurus | reverse complement strand
AAACAAAAACCTACAAATTCTGACAAAATGCAAGCATTGATTGTGCAAGAATGGACTGCTATCAGTCAGGATTTGGTCCAGAAGTTGATTGAGAAGCATGCCAGGGAGATTTGCAGAGGTCCTGAAGAAGAAGGGTCAACACTGCAAATATTGACTTGCTGCATTAACTCAACGGTCAATAAAAGCTTTTGTTACTCATAATATGATTGCAATTATATTTCTGTATGTGATAAAAACATCTGACAAACACACATAAAAACCAGAGGGCAGCAGATCATGTGAAAATATAATATTTGTGTCATTCTCAAAACTTCTGGCCATGACTGTACATGTTTATACTGAAAGTGTCTCTGGTTTTGGTAATCAATACTTCATTATTTTAAAACATTTGTACTGTTAATGGAATTTACCAAACATGCGTCATCTGAGGAGCATCGTGGAGAACATCTGGAACTACACCTTGTTCTTTAAACTAGCTCACAACAGAACTACTTTTGTCAAAGTTCATTTTTATTAGTACAGGGTGTCCCATATGCTTCTTTACCCAAACAAACATGAATAACTTTAATACTAATGAAGATCTGGTGATGAAATTTGGACTAAATATACCTCAGTCTGGGTGAAAAAGACTGATGTTACAACATGTGCTGAAAATGTCCAGCATGCAGTTCTTTTCTCCTGATCACGCAGTGATGCTGTCTTCATATAGACATGCATTTTGGTAGCTTTCTTTCTCTGTTGTGTCTTCTAAATTGAGTTTGTTTTAGAGTATGTTCACACCATGTCTCCTCCTGTACTGTGTCCTGATATATTATGGATGGAGAGTTGGACACAATTGTCAGGGTGAAATAATCAGCATCCCATGCATAAGGATAACTGAGGACTTTTTTGTCTCACTGCAGCGGCAGGTGGCTGAATGGGCGCCGGCCTCCACTCCTACAGCCGTGGATATTAGTCATTAGAAATTAATCATCCATGTTTTTTTTCACACTGACTGAGGTTCATTTATTCAAAATTTTGTTACCATTTCTTTATTAATTTACAGTTGTTTGGATAAAAAGCAAACAAGTCACCCTGTATGTATTCTAAAGAAATTTTTTACAAGATAGAAAGTTTTAAATAATGTGCTTAGTAAGATTTTTTCTTGCATGGTACTGTTTCTCAAAAATGGTAATTTCACAGTAGAAAAATTATTCCCAAAGTAATTTTGGAATATTACTGTTGGGTCATTCATCAGAAAATGCTGTAAATAATAGCTACACTCTTCAAATTCTTTGAAAAAATATATTTTGCTTTGACATAACCACAAGCTCCCAATCATCTTAAAAATAATACTCATTTAGCGTCAATTCATGACTTCCACAATGAGACAATTAAAATTGTTTAGAACAATTTTCTTAAGAAAGACCAAAAAAGTACACCTTCTTTGTTTTTTTATTTAATATATTATGTTTTTTTATTTAAACATTGCACATAATTCCATTTTCCATCACATCTCATATTGCTGCCTACAAAATGATAAGAATGTAGAAAAACTCAGAAGTTTGATTGATGAGGTTTTCCGGAAACAAAAAAAGGAAACAAATAAAATAAAAAACAAAACAAATGGAAAAGAAAATGTGAGGGTCCCAAATATACCAGAGCAGCACCTAAAAATAAACATAGGGTAACACAAACACGTATCTTCAACTGGGATGCACGTTTCCAAAAAACAAAGCATCATGCATAAAGAAAAGTCAAGGCTGTCTTAAACCCACATGAAGAAACGTCTGGTTAACGATATTATACACTTCCTGGTGTTTTTTTGCCACACCAGGTGCATCTCAGCCTCTTTCAGACCCTGTTAGGAAGTGAAGAAGCTCCATCGGGAGATGACATAACACACAGAAACCATCAGCCAGAGAGCTGTGCATAGGACGTGAATGGAGGTCTACAATGATGTTGATCAGTTACGACCTGCATCAATAATTTTTAATCTATAGCAATAGTCTTGTTGCTTCCAGGAGGAGAATAACCAAGCTACCTCCAGTTCCAATTGAGATTGTTCATACATTGGCTAGTGATGATGGATATGAAATGATAGAGGGAGTAAAACGATCAGGTGATCTTCCAGCGTGCAGCTTTATAAGCCTTGGTTTCTGTTACCATGGAGAGATGGAGCAGGGAGTAGCCGAGCATTACCATCTCTTGTGAATCACTTTGTCCCATTGGAATGCTTCTTAAGACTTGTGGAAAATGCTTCATCACTGCCTCATCAGTGCACCATGTAGGTTAGATATTATAGACATTTAGATATGCTGGTGTTCAAAACACTATTCATTTGACTATTTTTTCTTAATTCTAAATACAGCAACAACTTGTACAATGCATATTTAAATATTTTGAAGTAAAGGACAAAAAACTAGTTTTAGACAACAAGTTATTCAAAGACAAATGATACATTGTAATTATCTACTTTTGTCAAGTTATCTGATTCAAGGAACTTTTGTAATACATGGCATTATAGATATGTATTTAAAGCAGCTCTGTTCACATCTACACAGAATATTTCAATATTAATCAAATTACTATCAGATTATTTATTTCCTATTAATATTTTTAAATGATGTAAATTTCTGATGTTGCACAGGACTAATATAGAATCATGATCTGCTGCCATATTGCTTTTATATTATTGAGAAATTTTTAAATGCTAGTATATATTAAACACTTGTATATATGTTATAGCAATATATACATGCTGTACCATAAAAATTAATGTACAGCCTTAAAAATAAAGGTGCTTAAAGGGGTCCCTTGCTTTAGAAGAACCACTTTTGTTCCTCAAACCTTTCATTGGATAGCTCTGGAATCTCAAACCTATTTGTTATGTGTAAATCAATTAAATGTTAAATTGAAAGACAGCCAAGACATAGTTTAAGTTATTTTTTTACAGTCTAAGATAGTTTGAGATTTTGTGTTTTAAGGAACCATTGGATACTCTTTAGTTGCCCTTCTACATAACAGTTGACATAACAATGCCATAAACATGTCATGGCAGATATCATTTACTGTCTCGAGCTGTTTTAACAGATTATTTCTAGTCATTTAACAGCGACATTGCCATTACTGATAATTATCATACCAAATGCTACAATGTTTGATGTCATGACTTTTAATCAGCAAGTGACAATCATCAAACATTACAGTATCTGTCATGATAATTACCAATAATGGAAACACAACACTGTTATATTTATAGACATAGTCTGTTGTGACATTCCATGATGGCATATTTATAGCATGGCTATGTCAATGTTATTTAGTAGTATTTTCAGAATTTCAGAATCTTTGCATAATTGCAAGCTTGATGAGCCGTTTCGGTGTAACTACACATATAGAAGGTCTATACGGCATCATAGAACGTTACAACAAGCCCATTTCCGAATCTTTACTTTTAAGACTGTAGTGCATTAATTGGTACCTTGGTATTAATTCACTGTTCCTTTCTAATTCAAGTAGCTTCCGATTGGTGTACCTTGTAATATTCTAAGAGGCTCTATGTACAGTACAAAGTTCCTGCATTTGAAATTGAGGTGATTATGGTCAAGGAAGATGCTGATCGTGAGTTGGGATTGATACGTAACTCTGTGTTGGTGGTATTGTGTGTTGTGTCATCTTCACGAGCTTCTACAGGACTCTTCATTTGGTTTACCTCTGTTTTATTTATTGGACAAAATCATTTAGCTGAAGGAACAGGCCCATACATCATTTGAACAAGGGAAGCTGTATCTGAACAAAGCTATCGACTGATCAAATCAATCAAGAAAATGCGGTGTTATGTGACCAGCATTGATTTTGCCACATCGAGTAATTCTCCAATTCTCCACTCTTGCTCTTCCTTGAAGAAACTAGCCGACCAATCAGCACTGGTCGAGTGTGTCCATGGTAACGCAGACCCCCTTTTTGTGGTTCGATGGGAATTCTTGGCTCTTGACTGGATGTACGAGAGTCCTGCGCATTGCATTGTGGATTGGTTAAGAAGCTTTGTCGCTATTGGGTGTAAAACCTGTCCCAGTCCGCTGTGTTTGGGAGAGCCCAGAGCAACGTGCCATGGTGACATCATTATCTTGCTAGCACATATTTACATGTTGGTGTCACATGCACGTCTACGACATGTGACTTGACACGTTGCCCTGCGTCCAGCTCACCAGCACCGATCCACCTGCAGGTAGATGGAAAGTTCTGCTGCTAGAGAGCCTGGTCAGCTATCAAAAAAAACAGACAAAGAACACAAAGGAGAAACAGAGCGAGAATGAGAATGGAGTGAGACGGAAAGAGACAGAGGGAGAGAGATCAGACGGACGAAGAGATCACAGAGTCTGAAGATGAAGAGGGACGTGGGGTTTAAGGGGCCTAACAGTCAAAAAAGTAGAACTTCCCCAAGTGTGATTTTCTTAATAGGACACATGAAAATAGACATCTGCTTTATGTACATATGTTCCGTTTAATGTGCATCTACCCTCGCTAGATCTACCTCCAGAGAACAAAAGAGAGAGAGGGAGAGAAAGAGAGAGAGTCTCCGACATAGAACGGAATTTGAATTCAACTTTGGTTATATAAGAGTCAAGGCTAGATTTAAAAAAATAGATAATACACCTCCATAGTACTTTGCATACAGATGAATTGAATGCATTTTTTTTCCCCATGACAAACAAAGCAGCTGCTCCATCCTTTTAGATATAAGCTATAATTTCAAATATTTCACTTAAGAAAACTCCACAGCATCCTTTTACGTAACGTCTCTGACAGGCTTATCTCTATTCGGAGCTGATTCCAGCAGGTGCGGCTGTGGCAGAGAGAGAGAGAGAGAGTGAGGAGAGGAGTGTGAGGGAGGGAGAAAGAGTGAATGCTAGATTGTATGCTTGCTCTCATGCCTGCATGCATGGTTGAATGTGTTAGATAAGCAAAGGAAGACAGAGAAAAAGAGAGAGCACTCTGTGGAAGTTTTAGATGGTGGGATTTTTTCCAGAATATTCTCAAGCAGCTTTGCCTCTCTCCTCTTATAGAAAGGGTTTGTGAAGTGAGGATGCGATTTTGCAGCCGCTGTGGCTGTCTGTGTACGTGTGTGTTTGCATGCGTGTGTGTGGGGGGGATTATTGTTGCGCTGTCACTGTTTGATACTGTAATTTGCTGCCGTTGCTGCGAGGGCACCGTTTGCAGCATGGGGTTATAAAAGCGCAGATTAAATTTGAGCCTAAACTGTTCGGAAGCGCTTGGCAACTACAGTGGATGCTGAAGCACTGGCCTTGATTCCCCAGCCTTGTACGCCCAGAATCAAACTCCAAGTCTTTATGTACCAGGCAGAGGAGCTTGATGAATTAAGCAGGCAGTTCAGACAGCAATGACAGTAGGACGTGACAATGCTAAACACAACCCAAGAACAGCGGCTGATCTAATCGCTGAAGAGGAATTTCACTCCATATCCACTGTCAATGCTGATTTGGTTATGATAGGAAGCAAGCAAAATAAAGTTAGACTTAAAGCTCAGAGTTTCAGGACAGCAGTACACTCTTAAAAATAAAAGTGCCAAATAGGTTTCTTAGAAGAACCGACATTGGGTCCTTACAGAATCTTAGGGATGTTACCTTTGCCGTGCATCCCTAAATGATATAATATTAGAATAACTCAACTACTTAGCATTGCTATCCATGTAGGTACTGTATAATAAGCCTTAGGTTGTAATAAAAGTCATCAGAGTTTAAAAGGTTCAAGTTTAGAGCGTTTTCACACGCATCTTTCCAGATCTGCGGCGGTTTCCTAGGGGACTTTGATATATTTGGCCATGTTTGAAAGTTGTTTTTGAGTCTGGGAGCTGTTCAGAGAACTGATCTCTGGTTCTGCTTAAATTGGCGGTTTGGGGTTTGCTTTAAGCAAACTCTGATGCCGTTCACAGTGCATCTGAAAGCTATTCGACTCAATGATGCACATCAAGTAACATGACTGACATCATTTTGTCACGTTTTGTAATGGACGAGTGGTTTGCACTGAAAGTTTTTGCAAAAATGTTTTGTGTTCTTAGAGATACAGATGCAGATACACTTTATTGATCCCTTGCAGGAAATTAGGTATATATTATTTTATCCCAGCTAACACAAGAACGTTGCAAGAACATTGCGAGAAAGTTCCATTTAGGTTATGTGAACGTTATGGTGTGGAGTTCTTGCTTGGTTATCAGAACGTTAGGTGTGGAGTACTTGCATGGTTATCAGAGCGTTAGATGTGAACATTAGGCTAGAACGTTCTTTGAACATTCGTTCATCGTTAGGCTAATGTTAGGTTGGAACGTTATATCTAGGTTTGTTCAAACTTTAGTCAAAATCTTCAAAGAACATTCCAGGAATGTTGTCATTTAACAGAACCATGCAAGAACGATACCAGAACGTTGGGTTAACGTTCTGTGTTACATGGGTGTAAACTAACGTTCTGGTATCGTTCTTGGTTCTGTTAAATGACAACGTTCCTGGAATGTTCTTTGAAGGTTTTGACTAAAGTTTGAACAAACCTAGATATAACGTTCCAACCTAACGTTAGCCTAACGATGAACGAATGTTCCCTGTTTGTCACCTGACCGGGTGTATAATATTAATAATATTAAGGGAATGTTCAAAGAATGTTCTAGCCTAATGTTCACACCTAATGTTCTGATAACCAAGCAAGAAGTCCACACCATAACGTTTGCATAACCTAAATGGAACTTTCTCGCAATGTTCTTGGAATGTTCTTGTGTTAGCTGGGATATTAACTATGTGCCATGCAATTAAAAATAATGGTGTCCATTGCTAAATAAATGCAATGAATAGGTGAATTTTTTAATCTGGTATTCTGCAAAAAAATCTTGAGCACAGTGTTGACACATGGAATTGTGCAAGTTGGTGGAAGTTCCCTCCCTCAAACAAGCACAGAATCATGCTGGTATTTTGTACAAATGTGAAAACGCCCTTCAAGAAAGTCCATCTATTGTAAAGGGTCTAACCAAGCAGGATCCCACTCTGGCCCTGGAGAGCTGGCTTCCAGATATATTAGGTGATATTCCAGTTGGTTGAACTCACCTGTTTGCCAGGTTTAATGGTTATGCTGGAAGAAAGAAACCTCTGGAACTTGAACATCTAAGACAGAGCTGAACACCATAAACCTAAACCACCATCCTAGAACCATGCATTTAAGCCAGAAACCATCTAGGAACATTTATTTTTAAGAGTGCATAATAAAAAAAATTCTGATTTAAAAGTGTACATAATTTCCAAACGAATAAAACATATCACCGCAGTCTGATTGAAAATTACTCTGAAAATGATTGTTATCTGGAATGATGTACACCTTTGACTCAAGTAATTGGTGCATATTTTCTGTGTACTAACATTAAGAAGGTTCTCTCTGCATTAGCACGTATGGCTGGCTGCAAGGCTGCAATTTGTCATTATTATAATTTACAATTAAAGAATTAAATTCTAAATTTAAGCAGATAGTTTTGTTTGTCTTTTCTGACCCTATCTGTGTGCATGTTAAATGCTGAGCAATGGAGAAACCACTCAGCCAGACAGCTGGGTCATTCATCACATCGTAAAGTACCATATAGTCCTGATTACTATATTGCACTATGTATGGTAATTGTTGCCAGCCAATGGTTGACAGCCATGCTGGATATGCTAATTTGATTAGCGATGTTTATAAGCGGAGCTACGTAGCACGGGCTGTATTTGCATATGATGATGCAAAAGAGATGTATGCACATATAGCACTGCGGTACATCTTCTGAATATTCACCACATGTCCAAGAATGAACTGACACACACGACGCCCAGTTAAATCTCCATGGCACCTGTCAGTGCAGTCCTTCTTCTAACCCTTGATCCCTATCCTGGTCTTCCTGAGGTAACCCTGTTGTTATTTAGTATGCTTGTTTGTAAGTACTCTAATTGATGGGATACTGCACATAAACTCTAAACAACTTGCATTTTTGACCAGTACAAGAGTTTATATAATCCTAAGAATGGCAAGATGCTAGCAGTGATATGATACTGAGTCTGGTGGCGAGGGGAGTGGTATGGGTTTTGATCCTGCATGAATACACTGCTAATGAAAGGCCCTGGGACGGCTCCAAGCTGACATCAGGCAGCCTGCTTGCCAGCGTTCGCCCTTCAAGCCTGCAGTTTGGGTCGAAACAGAAGGAGGAGATAAAAAAACTAGACACTGAAGACAGAGAGCACGGCCTTTTACCCGCTTCACAAATCTCTCAGCAAGCCCACCCAACGGAATCAAGTGTCCATATTACAACCAAACAAATATTTCTCTATTATATTAAAATATTCACATCTGTTTCATACAAGACACAGGTCCACACATAAAGAAAAACAAAAACAAAAACAAAATAAAGGTAAAAAAGTCAAGCTTTTTTTAAAGAAAGTCTCCTACTCTGTATCCCTCTGCGCAGAGATGTAGTGTACTGTGTCTTTAAGGCATTCATAAGGGGTGGGATTTAAAAAAAAATGATTGACGCCTGGCTCGTTGATGGACTTCCTGTCTTACTGGTGGTGGGAGAGCAATCAGTGTCCGAGCTCTCCTCTGCTGTCCAGCTGTGGTCCCTCAGGGAGGACATCCTTGCATCTTTTGGTTCATCAGAGCATCGTCCACTCTAACGCCAACTGGTAGATCCTTCATTCTGGAGATCCATTCACTGACAGGTCAGTCTCTCATGGTCAAGACACACAACACTGTGAAGACAATAGTAAAAGATTCTTAGCCAAATACAGGCATGTCTGTAGACCTCTGAGGCCAGGAAGTATTTTGTACTCAGCAACCAGCCCAAACCTGACCACCCTCTGCCCACAAAAGCCTTTTCTTTACTTGTGCAAGGTTGGATAAGCTTCACAAAAAGCTGGCAAAAATCCCATGCAAGTCATAGAAAAAAATGTAGCACACAGCAAGATTTACACTGCATTATTTATTACAATAGAAACGTATTTTGTATGCATGCAAAAGGTCATGATGGTAGGATAAATTGGGGGAAGTTTTTTTGTTATGAAATCAAGCTAATGGTGGGGAATTTCTTGTCCATACCAGCAATGGCCTAGTTTTCCAAAGTTTTAGAGTATTAAGATCATCTCAACTGGTTGTTCTACCATTTAACAATGATATTTATGCCAAAATGCTTATGGGAAATCCAGCCCCATCTAGTTTTAATTGACTACCTAAACCATTAGATTGAATAAGAGTTCACAAACTCTTCCAGTCTCACTATGGTTGCGACAAATTAACATTTGTAAGAAGAGAATATTCCAGCTCTAATAGGACAAAATGACAAAAATTAAAGAAATTATATCTACAGGTGCATCTCAAAAAATTAGAATGTCATCAAAAAGTTAATTTATTTCAGTCATCCAGATCAAAAAGTGAAACTCATATTATATAGATTCCTTACACACAGAGCAATTCTATTTCAAGTGTTTATTTCTTTTAATGTTGATGATTATGGCCTACAGCCAATGAAAACCCAAAATTAAGAATATTATATAAGACCAATTCAAAACATGATACATAAATGTTGTTTTACTGAAAAGTATGTACAGTATATGCACTCAATACTTGGTCGGGGCTCCTTTTGCATGTATTACTGCATCAATGCGGCGTGGCATGATGGGCCATGTCATCTCTTGGTTTTGGTTCACTGCATTATATCAAACCCAAAGTCAGTGCAGTCGTCTACCAAGACATTTTAGAGCACTTCATGCTTCACTCTGCTGACAAGCTTTATGGAGATGTGGATTTCATTTATCCAATAGAACTTTGCACCTGCCAAGAGTATGTATGTAATTTTTGTCCCAATTGTCACAGGTCCTTTCAATTATGAAGTCAATCAACCAAGTGAACAGTAATGCAGGTTTAATTGACATCACTAAATTACATAAAAGTAGGGCTACTACAACTACATATTATATCTTAACCCTTACATAACAACTATTATACATACTGTAGTTTATTACTGCCAAAGGCAATTAACTACTACTTTATTTTGATGAAGTTAATAATCCTATTAGCTAGCTAGCGTGATGTTTTATGGAAACATGTCAATAGAAGAAAACATATTTGAGATGCCCAGTCCTGGTCCTGGAGATCCACCAAGAAACAACCTCTATGTAACACACCTGATCCAGGTAATGAAGCCCTTCATGGGCATATGAATATTAGAGCCAGGTGTACTGGATTTGAACTTTGCAGGGTGGTAGCTCTCCTGCACCAAGATTGGGCACCCCTGGTATAGGCTTTTGAGCTAAAAGCCAATTTATAGGTGACAAGCTGTCAGGGCCAGTTCTAGAAAAGACCACATGTGCCCTTTAAACAGTGTAGTTTTGTCTCAGAAAATATAAAATCTGTAAAAAAAAAAAAAAAATCATTAAAATTTGCAAGCCAAACCTGAACCATTTCACAAAAATACAAAATAGAATCTTAAGTGTTGGCTAAAATACCCTTGAGGTAAAGTTGGGTGAGAACAGTGCAGCTTATTATAATTCCACACAGCAAGATGCAAATGGGATGTCCTATATGCTTAATCCTCGAATGAACCTCAAAACACACACCCACACACACCCAGAGCGCAATCACTTTCCCCTTCTAGATCCACTCCTTATTAAAGCTTCTCTATGTTATTCTTTAGACTCTGAACCTTGGATGTCTGAGGCATACCAAATCAATGTAACGACTGACAGCAGCCCATCTGGAGAGGAGTGCAGTGCCAAAAATTCGAACTGTGTCTCAGCAGCCTCTGGAGACCAGCAGATTATAGCATACCACTATGAATATATGGATCACTGTATTTATTAAGCAGAAGAATAGAGATAGAGAGAGAGAGACAAAGAGCTTTGCCCAATGCCCATTTTCGTTTCGTGGAAATAGGTTCATCAATATTAATTGATTAAACATGAATAATCAATTAATATTTCATCAATTAAAAAATTCCCTCTCATATCAATATTTTCCCAGTAAAATATGTTTAAATCATTTAAATTTAATTCACGTTTTGTTATTGATCAGTTATGTATGGATCCAATAAAGCATCAGTTGATAATTAAATTAAATAAAAATAAGGAAAAAAGAAAACGATCTAAAAGAAAGCTTGTAAAGAACTGTGTTTCCTTAGCTGGAGAAAAGCAAGAACTGTGCACATTTGAAGAAGTTCTCATGTACAGAAGAGCTTTGGATCATAGTGATTTTTACTGCTAAAACAATGAAATGTATAGAAGCCGTCTTTTGAAATAAACACAGCAGATTTAACTGAATTAATGCTTAGAGCCTACATAGCAAAAAACACAAAAAAAAGTACCTTCTCAATCAATCTGCAATCATTACTTATCATTTTGCATACTGCTATTGGTCTCTTACAGCAAAATAGGCACATTTAAATGTAGATTTGTCTATTTTGTCTTAATAAAATTGATATTTACTAGTAAAGTATTATTTGGAAAAATATATTTTGACACTGTTCAGTTCTATTCTTTTGTAGCTGTGAAACATCTCATGGATCTGACTTGTAACTTGTTTACTCATGTTTAGCAGGCTAAAGATTCTCCAGAAAGGGGCTCTCAAGTAGAGTTTCAAAACAAATCAATCAAAAAAGTACAATACTGAACATAGAATCAGTAGTATAGCACTTATAATAATGGCATGTGGTTTCTAAAGCAGGAACTGTGACCTCAGAAGAATATTGACGCAAATCAACAATTAGAATGAGATAAAATGTTTTGAATGAAACATTTGAATAAAATGTGCTTTAAATGCTATTCAAAATACAGTGGTAACCCTACTTACGAGTTTAATCCGTGCAGGAGCCGAGCTCGTTAGCTGGTTTGCTCGTTAGCTGGATGCAAGAATACATGTAAAACTGATTAATCCAGAACGTAGGTCGATTGCTCGTTTGGTCGATTGCTCGAGCCGAGGACG
>BRDA01001000.1:0-10544 GCA_036984385.1 Crenuchus spilurus | reverse complement strand
CAGACAGACAGACAGACAGACAGACAGCTAGCCAGACAAACAGCTAGCCAGACAGACAGTCAGGCAGCTAGCCAGACAGACAGCTAGCTAGACAGACAGGCAGACAGACAGACAGCTAGCCAGACAGACAGTCAGACAGCTAGCCAGACAACCAGACAGACAGACAGACAGACAGACAGACAGATAGACAGATAGATAGATAGATAGATAGATAGATAGATAGATAGACAGACAGACAGACAGACAGACAGACAGACAGACAGACAGACAGACAGCCAGACAGACAGTCAGACAGCTAGCCAGACAACCAGACAGACAGACAGACAGACAGACAGACAGACAGACAGACAGACAGATAGATAGATAGATAGATAGATAGATAGATAGATAGATAGATAGATAGATAATTCTCTGCTGTGATAGATGCATGTTTGGGTATAATCACCAAACAGACAGACAGACAGCTAGACAGATAGATAGATAGATAGATAGATAGACAGACAGACAGACAGACAGACAGACAGACAGACAGACAGACAGACAGACAGACAGACAGATAGACAGATAGATAGATAGATAGATAGATAGATAGATAGATAATTCTCTGCTGTGATAGATGCATGTTTGGGTATAATCACCATTCCATTATGTTGGTCCAGCATTGAAACTCCTTATCTGATGTTATTTACACTAAAACATACCTAACAAATATCTGTCCAATGCTGACAGATGTTGGTTGCTCTATAAAACATTGTACAGCACTTCTGTAGGCAGCTCAATGCTGAGATTACACGTTTTAGACCCGATTCTTCTTAGGCTGTACCTTAGCTTGAATCATTATTTCATTGCAGTAACAACACAGTGCTGCTCTACCTACCTCTGATTATGCGTGTAATTTATGCAGCATGCAGTAATTGCCAAAAAGCTGAAGCACATGAAGTTATATCAGCTACACAGTTTTATTTCACACCTTTTAAACACTGTTTCACTTCATGCATGCAGATATCTGCAGTCCAAGAAACCAACCCCAGCATGTGTCAACACTTCTACTCATACGTCAACATCTGGATGCATCCAAAGTACAGACATAGTTGCAACAGATCCAATTCAAGCACACATAAAAGTAAGATCTCTTTTATGACCACATTGCTTAGGACATAGATCAACATTTGTGGGTATTTCAAAATAAAGGTTCCTCAATGGGTACTGGCTTGGCCTTTATTCATTCATTCATTCATTATCACACCCGCTTAATCCTTATCAGGGTCGCGGTTAGTCCCCTACCCCCTCACTGGGCGCAGGGCAGGGCATTACATTAGTCAACTAAGCCCAGGACTGGGCGCCAGTCCATCACTGGGTGACACACACACACATAGACAAATTTTTTTTTTTCCCAGAGTACCCAATTTACCTGACCTCCATGTTTTTTTTGGACTGTGGGAGGAAACCGGAGACCCCGGAGGAAACCCACGCAGACACGGGGAGAACATGGAAACTCCGCTCAGATGGGGAATCGAACCCAAGACCCCAGCGCTGAGAGGCGAACGTGCTAACCACTAAGCCACCGTGCCGCCCGGCTTGGCCTTTAATTTCTACAAAACCCTGGTTCTTTAAAGAAGGATCTATGAATGGTCCTTAAGCAGCCTAAAAGTGGTTCTGTCTTGGGCATCACATTTTTGGTGCTTTTTTATGTAAAGCTTTGGTGCATTCATTGATGCTTTGGTGCATAAGTAGGTGACAAACAGGGCAAAAAAGTTCAGTTGAGTGATGCCACTCAAATATTAGAATAACACTGGTCCTCATTTCTGTAAGTACGAAGAGCTACTCTAACCTAAAAGAACTTCACTATCAATGGAGGGTGTTCCTAGAACCATAAATCCAAGCCATGAACCAAGGCTGAACTTTCACTTTTAGAACTGCATTCAACTAAATCAAGCTGTAAACCTTCCACACAGACAATTTTCCTACAATTATTTGTGCAAGAACTCTGGGAACGTTGTATCAGTTTGGCCACATTCTGTAAGTAACTCTGAATGCTTATTCATGCTTACCTTGTTCGCTGGTCTTCTCTGGCTAGGTGTGGTCCTTGCATGCTCCACGGAGGCTAGTAGCACTCCAGAGCAGAGGCGTTTAGGGGGTTTTGTTTCATTTTTGTGCATAAAAGTCCACCACAGGACCATCCAGTTCATTTTTCCTGCTTTGATGTGGGTCTCCTGTCAGTGTCCTTGTAAAGGGATGCATTGTCATTGTGGTTAAAGGGACAGAGAGTGAATAAGTTGCATGAAGCATTCCCTTCAAAAAAACAGCAGATACTCCAATGACAGGACAGTCCTTTTAGCCATGGCGTCAAGAGAATTTTTGGAGGAATTTTGTGATCGAATGCAGAACCGGTATTGTGGCCTAGTTCTCCTGGGCCAAAAAGAGTGGGAGGAGGGACATCTACACTTTGGAAATAAACCTTAGTCATGCCACGATGAGTAAGCTGAGGTGTTAATCCCAGTCGATTCCTTTAGAGGACAAACAGTGATGGTGGCGTTGATATTAATAATGATATGATGACTGATTTGTTCAACGCTCATTGAAGAATTAAATAACTGATGCTAACTCATACTGGCATGCTAACTTTGCTGTTTGAGTATGTTTTCAGAGCTCTCAGTAGATGGTTTTCATACACGAGCCTTGAGCAGAGCAACATGTACTGACAAAAGATGACAGAAGGTAACAGGACATGACAGTTGTGGCTAATCTGCTCATTTACTTCCATAACAACTACGTGCTTAGCAAAAGCAAAGTTACTAAGAAGTTATTGAATTCTCTCTCTCCTTCTCATTCTATTCCTCTCTCTCTCTGTCTCTCTAAGGTCTGTGTTTGACTCTCTGCTTGAAACTGGGAGACTAGAACATATTTTGATGATAGTGCAAATGATTTCAACGTTATTGCATAATAGCATTACGATAACAGCTCACTTCCTCTTCCTGCAATTACTGACAAATGTAACTCATAAAGTGCCTATGCAAAAATACTTGTTTTGCTCTCCTTGAACCGGGTTTTTTTTTTATGTTTGTTCGATTCTGTCTACAGTCTACAGGTGGGCCAGAACTCACACCTCTCCAGGTCATGTAAAGCTGGTGATTTTTGCGCTGCCTGTCATCTGATTACAGAGTGTTTCTCTACAAAAAAGTAGCCACGCTGCAAAAATGTTTCAGCTCAGGTCCATAAGAAATGCATGCGTTTGGATGTTTGTGTGTGTGTGTGTGTGTGTGTGTGTGTTTGCATGCATGCAAGTGTGTGTGTGTGTGTGTGTGTGCATACATGTAATTCTGTCTGAGTGCATGTGTGCAGGTGTGCCTACGTGTGTTTGCATCATTGTATATGTATGTGCATGTGTGTGTGAATGTGTGCGTGTCCAAAAACGCACATCGCGTGCACGTGTGCTGCTAATCAGTAATAAGTTGTGCAATCTTCTTCTTTACGTCCAAATCCTTCACAAGCTCACCAACAGCTTTGCCATTCATAATCATACATCTGTCTGTAGGCTTCTAGAGTTGGTGCTGTTTTTCCTGCCCGCGTCCGTGCCATTACCCCTGCTGGGGCTACGTTTGTCCACCCCACAAAGAGACTCCGTGACCCCTTCCTCCATCTCCATGTACTCAGCCGCCTTGTCCCCCAGCGAGGATCCAGACGGCGAGCCCTTGAATTTCCTCAAGAAGTCTGGGAAGTAGGGACAGCCAGGGGGTGGATATTCCACTGTTTGTGTCTGGTCCTCATTGTCTGTCTCACGATGGTAGAAGTAGTTGAAGTTGGACACAATGACAGGCACCGGCAACGCAATGGTCAGCACACCAGCAATGGCACACAATGACCCCACGATCTTGCCTCCTACTGTGATGGGCTTCATGTCACCATAGCCCACTGTGGTCATAGTGACCACTGCCCACCAGAAAGCGTCCGGTATGCTTGTGAACTGAGAAGCTGGTTCATCAGCCTCCGCAAAGTACACCGCGCTCGAGAACAGCACCACACCTATCACCAGGAAGAAGATAAGCAGTGCCAGCTCACGCATGCTGGCACGTAACGTGTGCCCCAGGATCTGCAGGCCCTTGGAGTGTCGTGACAGCTTGAAGATGCGGAAGACGCGCACTAGGCGGATGATCCGCAGGATGGCGAAGCTCATGGCGTGCTGCCCGTTGCCCTGCTGTGCGTGCTGTGGGTGCTGCTGGGCTATGTCGGTGCCCAGCGTGATGAAGTAAGGCAGGATGGACACTATGTCGATGGAGTTCATGATGTTCTTGAAGAAGGCCGTCTTGCTGGGGCTGGCGAAGAAGCGCACGGCAATCTCGAAGGAGAACCACACGATGCACACGGTCTCCACCACGAAAAACGGGTCATTGAAGGGCGTGAAGGCCGCTGTTTCTGCAGCCGGAGCACGTGTGCCATTGACTTCGCTCGTGGCCACGTGCGCGCCTGCGGCGCCCGGTGCGTCACGATCGTCGCGGAACTCGGGCAACGTCTCGAGGCAGAAGATCACGATGGAGATGACGATGACGAGCACGGAGACCACGGCGATGCCGCGCGCCGGGCTCGAGCTCTCTGGATACTCGAAAAGGAGCCACACCTGGCGTTTGAACTCGTCCTCAGGCAGCGGCTTCTCCTCGTCCTTCACGAAGCCCTCATCCTCCCGGAACTTGAGCATGGCCTCGTCGCCCAGCTCATAAAACTTGACCTCCTCGGAGAAGACGTCAAGCGGCACGTTGGCCGGCCGTTTGAGTCGCCCGCCGGACTGGTAGAAGTAGAGGATGGCGTCGAAGCTCGGCCTGTTGCGGTCAAAGAAGTACTCGTTGCGCAGCGGGTCAAAGTAGCGCATGCGCTTGGCCGGATCCCCCAGCAACGTGTCCGGGAACTGGGCGAGCGTCTGCAGCCGCGTCTCGAAGCGGAGGCCCGACACGTTGATGACCACGCGCTCACAACAGCCTCCGCGCTCGCCAAGCGGCCCTCGCACCCCGCGCGCCCCTCGCCCGTACCCGGCGCGCGGCCGCCCGCCCGTCAGAGAGGCCGTCTCGTCGTCGTCGTCGTCCTCGTCCAGAGTGGCGTCATCCGCGTCGTCGACCACGTGCTCGTCCGCGTCGTACGCCGGGCCGCACCGCGCGCGCGCGCCCTCCTCTTCCTCCTCGTCGCCCGCTGCCTCCTCTTCCTCGATCATGACGTCCTCCTCGGAGCCCAGGAGAGCCAGCTCCGAGTGGCGAAGCTCGCCGCCCAGAGGCGCGCGCGGTCGTCTCCAGCGCGCGACCCCGCGCGCCTTTTTCCGCTCGCGGTGAACTTGCGGCTGCGCCTCACGCTGCTGCTGCTGCTGCTGCTGTTGTAGTTGTAGTTGTAGCTGTTGCTGCTGTTGTGGCGGCTGTTGCTGTTGCTGCTGAGACGAGGAGGAGGAGCAGCAGCAGGAGGAGGAGGAGGACGTGGAGGAGGGGCGCGAGGCGCCGTTGCCGCTCGCCATCGCGGAGGAGGCGGCGCGAACCTGATGCTGCTGGCCGTGGCCGCAGGTCCCGCCTCCTTCACCGGCCGGCGTGCTCTCGGCCGCCGCCGCGGCCGCCGCGGCCGCAGCAGCAGCCGCCGCGCGAGACTGTCTCTCCCTCTCGCGTTCCCGCTCCCTGGCGCGAGCCTGCGCGTAGGCGTACGGCACGTGCGGGTTACAGCCGCCGCTATCTGCGCCCACCATGGCGAACTCCATCTCGCTCCACCGTCACGCGCTGTCGCTCAGGCGCAGCTGTGCGGGACGCAAACTTTCGGAACTTAGCGCGGAGCAGCTGAGCGCATTAATGAAAGTCCGCAGTCACGCAATAATAGTAGCAATAACAATAATTACGCGCTCTGTTTTGGAAGCCCCTCCCCTCCTCTCCACAGTCGTGAAGTCACAGAGCCATTTCTAAGCTGAGCTCTGCGCCTCCGGAGTCCACGAGGGGGTCAGTGTGTGTCCGAACGCGCGCACCCTCCATAAGACCAGCAAGTGTACACCCACCCAGTGTCCCCCTCACAGACTGCTCACGTGCACAACAGAGACTTCCAGTCCCGTTAGAGAGCGGTGGTTGCCATCTTTGGGCTGAGGGGAGGTGGGTGTGTTGGGGTGGGTAGGGAGGTGTTGTTGTTGCTGGTGGGTGGTTGGGGGGATGAGGAGGAGTGGTGGGTTGCTCTGCCCCTCCAGTGGCTGTGAATGAATCACTGGTTTCTTTAGTCGCCAGCAACAGCTGCAAAAGAGCATGAAAACAAAACAGGTTACAGACTGTACTGCACTCACAAACAACAGTGATACTAAGCAATAGTTCACAAAAAACGCACAGTAACATTAGGATGTGAGCTTCAACCATACAACAACAACAGCAACAACAACAGCAATAATAATAATAATAATAATAATAATAATAATAATAATAATAATAACCATCATCATGTGACTATGCTGAGTTGTTACAACCCTATGTTGACTGCCAGGCCAGGCCAGCAACAGGAGACCTTCCGTGATATTAGTGCTATTCACTAGTGATATGACTATCATGATCGAGGCACTTCACAGCTATAACGCGCACGCTCCCCACATTCCCCTTCACGTCCCCGTCTGCCCACTTACATGAGGAGCGCGCGGGGGAAGGAGAACTCCTCAGCGTCCACCTCCAGCCCTGTGCTCGGGAGGGGGGGCTCGCGAAGCCCTCGCGCCCGAAATCCCCGGGTAAGCAGCCGCGCCCCCCGCAGAGCATCTCACCCTTCAGACTGTGCTCGCGCCTTCGAGGGATGCTGCTGCTGCTGATGCTGATGCTGCTGCTGCCTCTGCACGCGCCGTCTCCGTTCAACAGGATATCTCTTCATCATCATCAGCATCATCACCTGCACATTCTCTCTCTCTCTCTCTCTCTCTCTCTCTCTCTCTCCTCCACCCTCCCCCCCAAAAAAAGCATGCACCGCTGCAGGAGAGCACCGTCACACACTCGCCTCCCCAACAGGCTAAAACACAAGAGCAGGTGCAGACTTCGGGAGATCAAAGGTGCATCGCGAGCCCGCAAATCACGATGGCTGAAAGTTTAACGATGGCGCGCGACACAGACACAGCCGGAGGTGAACGGCGACGCGCCGCGCATCTGTCCGCCGCGCGCGCGCTCGCTCTCGCTTCTGTTTAGCGCGCGCGCGCTTCACTAGGTGCGCGCGTGTGTGTGTGTGTGTGTGTGTGAGAGAGGGAGTGAGAGAGAGAGAGACAGAGAGTGCGCGCGTGCGTGCGTGCGTGTGTGTGTGTGTGTGTGTGTGTGTGTGTGTGTGTGTGTGTGTTTCTGAGGTCCTCGATCCCCCCCCGGTGGCTGCTGCAGAACACTGCAGCTCGCGCGCGCTCTCTGCAGTCTCACGACCACATCTGTTGACATTCCACACGTGAGTATAGGAGACTAAAATCACCTTCAAGTGATAACGTATTGATCTTGCAGTGAAGTAAAAGCTACAAGTTCCAAAAAATTCATTACTGGCTTCCCTGAGGGTAACTTCAACTTCAACTTGTGTACTAAAACTGGCTAACAGGGCGTGTGATTCCATATATCGTGATATAGCACCATCCTATAATGCCAGGATCAGACTAGATGTTACTGAGATAATCTGTACATCAGGCCTGAATATGAGAATTAGGAACGAGGAACAGGATGTGCAGTGTAACAGCCAAAGAACAGTGATGTAGCATTTAGGATACCCGCCAACATAGTGACCAAAAGTCTACGTCAGAGGTTTTTTAATCTTTCTGCCTTTTTAACTACATGTTTCTTGACATTGGCCAATAGGAGGACAGAGTGCCCTCTGGATACTGGATGAAGGCTGCTGCTGCTACTGTCAGGTAGAACAACGAAACTGAGGAATTACCTCTCTTTAAAAAAGACAGACAGCCCATGCTGCCCTCTTCATGACACCCATAGGTCCACAAAACCACAAGCACACACCTTGCTTCTCTAGACATGACTGACCTCCCAGACTACCTATAAACTCAGGCAAGAACATAAATTATGATTGTTTGGCAACAAATGTGTAGTTTTGCCAATTCCCATCGCTGTGCCTGATGTACGGCAACTCTGATCAGGATTAAGTGGAAGACTGATGTAGACGCAACACAAAATTTTGGCACTATTAATGCCTAATCTGACAAAGTGAACATTCATCCATCCATTATCCCCATCCACTTAATCCTGATCAGGGTCACGGTTAGTCCCCTACCCCCTCCATGCGCAGGGCATTAGTTTATCCTAACTAAGTCCAGGACAGGGCACCAATCCATCACTGGATTCACACACACACGCGCGCGTGCGATGACACACATGCACACATAAGTACAATTTCAGAGTACACAATACACCTGACCCCCATGTTTTAGGACTGTGGGGGGAAACCCACACAGGCATGGGAAGAACATGGAAATTCCACCCAAATGGGGACTTGAACCCAAGACCTCAATGCTGAGAAGTGAACGTGCTAACCACCAAGCTATTGTACCACCCAAAGTGGACATTGTGAAATACAAAAATAGTGTTAAAGTCATGGACAGCCGTGGGTTTGTGCTTATCAAAGCAGCCTTGTGAATGGAATGTTGCTGGTTTGATCCCCTAAGCCAACAGGACATGACTGATATGCCCTTGAGCATGGCACCTAACCCCCAACTGTTCCATGGGTATGACTATGGCTACACTCTGCTGTGTTTGTTCACGTTATATGGAAAAAACATGGAGGTCAAATTCCTCTGTGTGCAAGCACATGTGACACTATCACTTTAATGGCGGAAGACGACACTGCTATCTATTAATTGGAGGTTTACACACAACACAAATGTGTGGCTTTCTCATGGCCGTGGATTGGTGGAGTCCAAACTCTTTAGAGATGGTTTTGGAACCTTTACCAGCCTGATGAGCATCGACAACTCTTTTTCTGATTGCAAACTCTTTTGCTACTGCCTGAACTTAGAAGTGAATTAAAACTTACAAATTACATAAAACTCATATCAGTGAAAAAAACATTTTCTATGCTAATTAATGAATTTAATTAATGACACGCCATATCTTAAATTTTCCTTGAGATCCACTTATAATATTTGTGTGGTTTGAGTGAATTAACGTTACACTTACTGTATATAACGCCTTTCTCAAACCCAAAGACTCTACAATCAACACACTCAACGGCGAGAAGCAGCAGCCAATCACGCACTGGAAGCAACCGTCCACCTGGAGGGCTGCATCGAGCACTAGGGGGATCACCCAAGACAGAGTGCCAACCATATCTGGACATACACACATACATTCATACACACACAGACATACACATCCATTCACACACACCAGGGTCTTTTTAGAGTAGCCAATTCACCTCATCACCATGTTTTTGGACTGTAGTAGGACAGACACAGGGAGAACATGGAAACTCCATCCAGATGCGGACTTGAACCCAAAACCTCAGCACTGAGAGGCTGAGCATAGCCTTTGATGCTCTTTTTGTCATCGACACAAGTGTGCATGGATTTTTAAATGTTTTTAATGAAACATATAGGCAATCCTAAAACAGAAACAGTGTCATAAAGCAGGGTTCTAACTAAATTCACAGGCCTATCCTGACATTCACATGATCCATGGTACTTGTATTATGATGGACACCACTTAGACCACTAAACTGAGCTGATGTGATGCAAATCCGAAGTGCTGCTCTATCCTGAGCTGGATTTCAGCAGTTTTACAACCGGTACGCTTGGTTAATTTTGCAATATGTCACTTGAAGGCTGCGCTTTGAGTTAACGTATGCAGAGTTGCTTTGACTTTAAATGATCTCTGGATCAAAGCAAGGCAGAGAAATGCAAACGGCTTATCCCACTACGCCCTCCGCTGTGCAGCCTCGACTGCACACAGGAGAGGATGATGAAACCCACGTCAACACCAGCACAGCGTTTAAGCTACAAAACATTCACAATTATCTTTATGGTGAAGCTTTATGATGTTACCCAATGCGAAGGCTCCTACTGCATGGTCAAGGACAATTTCTGCCAATCTTGGAACGTATGCACCATATTAAGTGTGGAAGGGCAGGGTAGTCAGCTGATTAGTTGAAAAAGGGGAATTAGAAGCTGGAAATGTGTGCAGTTTATGTGGCCTCAAAAACATTGGAACCTTTTTCAGCTTATACATTATTTTTTCAGTGTATATCTAATAATAAGAAGAACAAGACAATATACTTATATAGCATTTTTCAAGAACTTAGATGCTTATGAAATTTCAAAATAAGACACACATAGGAACATGAAACATAGTGTCTTAACATAACAGACAAAAACATTGCAAGCCTTGGCAGAGAACTGGCTTATGATCCAGGACAGTTATAAGCAGTGTTACGAATAAAGGCGTTAAAAATAACGGCATTACGTAACGATGCCATTTTGTCAGTAACGGGATAAAATAATTACTTTTCCTGTCGTTATAACGCCGTTGATGTTACTGGTCATTAAAAGCGGTGCGTTACTATATATTGATATACTAACAGTAATCCGAGCG
>BRDA01000999.1:12537-45942 GCA_036984385.1 Crenuchus spilurus | reverse complement strand
GGTTAAAGTTCTCCATCACCACGACGGATTTCTGTCATTTGAATTTTTTGGGGGAAAAAAATCCGTCAAATCATAATAATAAACCACACATACGCGCGCACGATATCACGTGTTTTGGGGGCGAAATGTGATACTCACTGGCGCTCATCAGCGCAGGATGGGATGACCATGATGTCAGTCACACACTGCGTCTGAAGGGACCGTGGTATTTTCACTCCGCTCTGCTGTTTACTGCTTGCCTCGAGACACGAGTCTTCGTTTCGTTCGTGGGGACTTTTGGGAGAGCAGATAATCTTACTGCTCATGTTTTTGCCATTGTGAATCTGATAAAAACAAATTCAGCATTTAGCAGCTTTAGTTGGTCGTTTAATAAGTCATTTGACGAATAATGCTGTAGCTGGTAACTTTTGAAAGCGACGAGATGTCATGAAAGGTGAAAACGGACCGCTTTACAGATAGGAGGGGTTTAGGGATGCAAAACCAAATGATCTTTAAGCTAGCATTATAACGCGATGTTATCATGGACGTGCTGTTTGTAGAGGAAGGTGCAGATGTTGGAAACATTGACAGAAGCATAAAAAACAAATGGAGATGGGCATTGTTTGATGAAAAGGAAAAGCACCAGTGGTGTAGTGGTATCATGCAAGATTCCCATTCTTGTGACCTGGGTTTGATTCCTGGCTGGCGCAAAGTCAGGCTTTTCTTCCATCATTTTAAGCTGGTCAGTTAGCATCTGACTTGTATCATGATATTGTACTGAGTCAGTGATCCTGTAAGGTTCCAATTGTAAGTCACTTTGGATAAAAGCGTCTGCTAAATGCCTCAAATTTATTTTATTAAATTCAAAAAGGGACACGATGGCGTGCCTTATTGATTATGGTGCAAAAAATTAAACAACCACCTGCGTGCATGTCCGTAGTTTGCCATAAGAAAATCAACACCTGCCAAAATGTCCACTTCTACAGTCATTACTCATGCCAGGACCTCCACCTCTACAGCCTCTGCTGCTGCAATTGTGTCTGGCTCCACTGCGAAAGAGTTTAGCAAATTAGCAGGCATCTCAGGGGTAAAGTGTGCATCTGGGGAGACCATTCTTGAAGCTTTTGGTTTCACTGCTAAAAAGCAAAAGTAAAAGTGCTACAGGAATGTGACCCCACCAGGGAAAACCAGGCCAAGGTCACTGGGCAACTTATCGAGATATCGTATCAATATCGTGTCACTCACATTAGCGACAAAACTTAGCCACTCAGTATTATTGCTGTAAATGAAAGATAACAGTAAACAAAACAAAAAAAAAGAATGACTTTGACCTGGTTTTTCCTGGAGGGGTCACAAATATTTGTTTTATGTGCACTTTATTACGTCTATTCATGTTTCTTTGGTGTTCTTTCATTGTTATTGAATTGTGCTCCTAATATTTTTAATATTTTTTTTTTTGTTATTAAACAGTTTGAAGTGATTTTTTTTGTTGTTGTTTGAGAGCTTCATACCTTTTTAAAAACTCACCAGGATGCGCTAAATTTGACTTGATCTTTTAATAATTTTCTGGAGGAGGACCCCCACATACCCAGAGTCAAAGTAACTCCATTATATAACCATTTATGTACCTTTGTTGCTCAGGTGTTGCATTTTGTCACTTTATAGATGCTCTCTTCTCTCCAGGCTGTTTAGATTAATACACTTTATAAATGTGTTTATTGTATAGAATTAGGCAAAACAGTGTGTCCCAACTACACCACATTTTCAGTAATTGCTGGCATTGTCTTTTGCCAGGAAAAATTCAGTCAAATGAAAATTTTTTGCTTTAATCCATGGACTAGTGTCAGAACAAGCGTATGTGATCTGCACGCCGCTGAATACTATTATTTACTTTTATATTTATTTTTATTTTATGCACAATGTATGAAAGAAGCAAATACATATGAGATTGCCTTTTACCTGCTGTGTGAACATACCCATAGGTAAAATCTATAAAATGATTCACTGATGCTTTTGTCCAAAGCATATTTAATTATTTTAATGTAGTAATAATCTAATCTTTATAATGTAATATAAAACAGTCTAATCTTTTTATGTAATATTTCATGCTCATTATGCCCACAGAAGCCAGAGGCAATATGTCTACTTGGCCAGGTGAACACTGCAGCTCGTCTAACCTGCTTATGTGTGTGGAGACCCTGTGCAGAGAAAGAATCTTCAGAAGAGCAAGTCCCTCAACCAACAACCATATTATGTATGTTATCGTTTTCTCTACAGTTGACCGTTTTCCAAGAAAATTCTAAACTTTTGAATTAATTACCTTTTTTTCCCCTGGCAGCTGACAAGGAGACTCTGCTGTCCCACAAAAACAAAAGAGTGAGAATCGGTACTGAGGATGTGAATTTAGAAGGCATTTCTTTCAGAAAACAAAGTAAAAAGAAAAAAACCCAGAAAAGCCATTAAACAACTTTGGTTAAACATGCATTTTTTTTGGGTGTTTATGGGACATATATCTTCTTATAGTCATTAATTGTACAAATTGGTAATGGGATGACAATGTCTGTGATCTTTTGTCACTATTGTACTTTGAGACTTACCAGTTTAGAAGAGCAGAAAGATCTGCAAACCTGCACTCTGCAGGTTTTAGGCACCTAAGCATATTAATTAGAATTGAAATCATATATTGTAACAATATGTGCAAATAAACAAATACAGCTTATATTTCATTAAGTTGGTTCCAGGTGTTGTATGTTTTTTATTAATTTTATCACCAGCATACTTGATTTAACACATCTATTCATTAACTTAATGTATTAACCAAACCAGGTATTTAAGATAACCTTAAATAATAATGTATGTGAATGAGGCAAGCAATCACTTTTTTTTTATTATTTATATTAATGTTATTTGTATTCATTCTTAGTGTTTACAGAAACATCTATACTTCAAATATATCTATGCTTTTAAATGCAATTTGAACAATGTAAAAACAGACATTTTCTATGTTTTCTATATACAGTGGTAACCCTACTTATGAGCATCCCTACTAACGAGTATTCCAGGTAACGAGTCAAGATCTCGGAATATTACTCGTTACCTGGAACAAAAATATTCAAAGTAACGAGTAGCGTAAATTTCTTCAAGTATGCCAAACCATTAGGGGCGCTGCGGTCGTAGCATCTCCCTAGATGCTACCGTAGAAGAGGTCAGTCAATACCTTTGACCGCTGTCCAGTAAAAGTGCCTGTTGAAAGTGATGCTAAGGTAGCAAAAGGTAGTAAACAAGAAAGTTAGATAAATTTTACTTTTACTTTTCATATAAGTGTAACCATGCCATACACGTACGCCCGTTCTCCTGTCCTCCTTAGCCGCCAGCCTACACGAGCACCGTCATTCTCCCTCATTAGCGGCCAGCCTACACGATCGTCTTCATGTTTATTTTTTAAAAACCCATATAAACACATTATTTAGCATATTAAAGTATACTATATATTGGCTGGCTGACACGGATTAATCAGTTTTACATGTATTCTTATGGGGAAAATGCATCCAGCTAACGAGCAAACCAGCTAATACCTTCAGCTCTTCTACACTCACTCAGGCACAACTCCCGCCTTCCTGACCTTTCACCTCCAATCTCATTAACTCGTTCAGAAACGTTACCTTTTAAAATACGTTCACTACTCTTTTCTCCTTTGATTACATGAAGATAATGAAAATTAAATGGCATGTACAGTAAAATGTATAACATTACCCAACCTTTTAACTTACCTGCTATTGTATTTATTATAAACAAAAACTAAGTCGAACACTTTTAGTAGTTTTGCCATTTGCTTCAAACGTGTGACCGACATATATTTTGGGCTAGTTTAATCTTCTGAAGGGCGGGTTTTAGACTGACTTTAGGTTGTAATTATGATGGATCTGGCAACCCTGACGGTAACATAGGCGGGCTAAAGAGAGTAGTTAATTGATAACTAGCACTAGCTTATTTTTTTCACTGGTTTTAAGATTTCCACCGATTCATCAGCATGTCCAAGAAACAAGCTACATTAAGTAATTACTTTGGTATTCCACCACCTCCAAAGAAACGCCAGACTGAGACTGAAGGTAAAAAAGACTATTCGCTTAATTAAAAATGGCTGCAGGAGATAGACGTTCTCCATCCAATCTGGCTGATCACTAGATAGTGTGACCATACGTGGTTAAGGTGACAAGTTTAAGAGTCTAATTTGGGAATGAAGCTGTTTCTCAGTCTGGTGATTTTACACTTGATGCTTGTCAACCTCCAGTGGGAACAGGACAAAAAGTGTGTGTGCTGGGTGAGTAGGGTCCTTCACGATGCAGATGTCTCTCTTCTTGCATCTGGAGGTATAGGTGTATATGGTGGTAGGGAGGCTGACTGACAGTCCTTTGTGCAGCCTTCACCATCCTTTGTAGAGCTTTCCTCTCTGCAGCAGAGCAGCTTCCATGCCACACGATGACGCTGAAACACAGAACACTCTGCACCACACATCTGTAGAAAGAGGTAAGGACTGAGCTCCCTAGTCCAGCACACCTCAACCACCTGAGGAAGTAAAATCGTTGATGTGCCTTCCTGTCCAGACTGGAAGTGTTCTTGCTCCAGGTGAGTTTGTTGCTCGGATGTACACCCAAATACTTTTAATTTAAAAGTTTTAACTGAACATTTATCAAAGTTCATTTTGGTTTTATGCTGTCATAACTTTTACTATACAGACATACCTATTGTTCTTTTTACAAATACGCTTTGTCTTTACATATTTTGTGCAAACTGCTGGAAGGGTGTCTGTGACCCCTTTTGTTTGACTGATTACTAATAAAGTTATTGATTACAGTTCTTTCCAACTAAGGCTGTAGCTGCAGTCAAATATTGACATTGTGACCCAGTTTAGACTCCACGCAAGGCATTACAGAATTGCAAACCGGTTTGAGCTCATAACATGTTAGTATTTCTATTGATGCTGACTGACTTCAACCTGCAAGGTTGAATTTATGCAAAAAAGACCAAAAAAAAGTAAGTCTTTTTTGTTTATTAATGTTTGAATCTTTTTGTGCATGTACTGTATGTCGATCTGTGCAACAAAGACCGTATAGCCAAATTACATAAACAATATTTTTTTAATGAATGAGTTTATATAAGCATTTAAGAATGAAACAACTATTAGTGCTGGCTTTCTCTGTTCCACATATTTATGCTCCATGCATGGCTAATTTAAACTAGACAAATAATGTGTTGCAGAGATCTGAGCATGCTATTCAAGATAATAAAAAGATGTACATCTAAATATGAATGGTAATTATTATAAGATGAGGCAGTGTTATTTATATAATACATTTCAGAAGCAAATCAAATAGTTTTTCATAAAACATCAAAAATATGATGTTGCTGTGATGGGGTGATCATATATTTTAATAAAGTGAGTGTGTGTGGTGTACAATCAGAATTATTTGCCAAGTATGATGATACACACAACAAAAATTCCAGCATTTGGAGTTTTTCTTGTATTGCATAGAAAGTACAACTAATCAACATATAATTACAATCAATATACAGAGAACCTGTATACATAGTATACACGTACTGACAGTTATATACACAATATAACAGAACCCACAGTAAATGATTGGTTACACAGATTAGGTTAAAAAACATGTGACAATGTACATGGTAGTGAAAAACAACAGCAGTATGCAACTTGGGAATGAATTAAGATGTGTAGTGTTAAGATGATAGTAACAGCTGTTGGGGGGACCAGGAGTATCTGTGGCCTAGCAGATGATATGGGTGATTAACTGTTTATGAGGGTGATAGCCTGAGCATATAAACTGGTCTTATGTCTGGAAGTCCTCATTTACCAAGCTCTGTAGCACCTGCTAGAGGAAAGAAGTTGAAAAAGGTTATAAGCAGGGTGTAAGAGGTTAGTAATGATTTTCTCTGCCCGTTTTCTTGTCCTTCAATAGTACAAGTCCTGAATGGAGGGCAGTAATAATTTTTCAGCTGTCCTTACTGTTTACGGCAGTCTGTTCTGATCATGTTTTGTGGCTCCAATAAACCAGACCATGATGGATGTGTTTGATGTGACACACCTATATTCATTCAGTGCTGTTTTCTTTGGGATTGGGATGATGATGATGATATGTTTGAAGCAGGATGGGACACAGCTCTAGGAATCTGTTAAATATTTTTGTGAAGACTGGAACCAGTTGGTAAGAACAGGTTTTAAGACAAGAGGGGGATACACAGAATAATGGCCTTTTTATATTTATAAAAAAAACTTCAAAAGTGTTTCCAAATTGTCTTTCAAATGTGTGTATATTTTATTCTTATTTTATATAAATACTGTATGTGTTTTGCACTGATTATATTTCTGATGTTTTTGATACCTCCAGTTACCGACTTGGCCTAGAAAAGGTTCCATTGGGGCAAATTGTGAGTTTCCTATAACATGATGACTCAAGGTCTGGCACTGAGTTTCCTGATCATCGCCACCACAATGAATTTAAATCAAGCCAGCTTGATGAAGAAGGTTCTATACCACAAGGGGCATGTTCTTCCATTTCCAAGTACACACAATGTCACCAATTTCAACTATGAAAAACAAATTGCCTTCAGCCATGACTATAGCATCAATATTCAAGATAACTCCTACTTTGCGGACTTTGGATCTCCTGCAGGGTCAGAGCTTAAATCAAGTGATGCACCATCTGGATCAGAGGCCACTGATTATACCTTAGATGGCCAAAATCAGATTTTCTTTACTCATCTTATCAACATCCCCAAACAGCCATGTAGCAGCACAAATGATTTTCCTGAGCTGAAAGGACTTTTGAAACGACTGGAAATGTTGGAGAGAAAAGTATCTACTCTCAGAGGACAGTGTGGAGGGAATTTCACCTGTTGTAGTGCACAGGTCACAGGTACAGTCCAAATTATACACTAATTTGAGCCATTCTACTGAACTTTGCACATTATATTTACCTTAACATTTAAATGGGCTATATTATACACCTTTTCCACAGTTCCGTTGGGTCTAAAAAAAGTTAGTAACATGATTTATTTAACATACTCGGTATAAGTCACAGTATCTGCCTAGCAAACCACATCATTGGGGTTTCAAGATATTTATGCATTCACGTGTGTCTGGTCTAGTGATTGATGTTCTAGTGCACAAATCACACAAGGGCAAGACAAAAAGCTTGGAGTCAATATCCAACTGTGCAGAACCCAATAGAATGTGTTGTGTATTTTGACAACCTTTCCACCTCTCATCAAACATTTGACTGAATCCCTTAGCCTGTGTAGTTTGGGCACCACTTGCAGGAGCAGACTGAATAGATGTAGCCTAGAGGATGACTGCTCTTTTGAGAAGCGGAAGGTTTTGACTACAAAGTTGACAATGAAGCAAAAGGGGCTGACACAAAGCTGTCAGTTTAGCTAGTTTCTGTGTTGCTGTAGGTCCAGAGAAAGTGATCAGGTGTTTCTCTAAGGAAGAGGGAAGGCAGTTGGGGTTCTCTGTTATAACACTGACACAATACAGTGTACAGATAGGAGGAGTTGACCTTGCATCAGATGCATTCACAAACCAAAAACCTCAAGAAACATCTGCTTTGAAGAAGTTGATCACTTTCCAGTGTTTACTGACAAAGGCAGATGCAGGTTGTGCTCAGAAAAGTGGTGTTAGACTCTGCATGGACCTCGAGAAAGGCACACTCAGCTGCCTCAGAATGTGATA
Organism: Crenuchus spilurus; assembly: GCA_036984385.1. Lineage (NCBI taxonomy): Eukaryota > Metazoa > Chordata > Actinopteri > Characiformes > Crenuchidae > Crenuchus > Crenuchus spilurus. The sequence goes on along the minus strand of BRDA01000999.1, from coordinate 38,210 downwards.
CATGAGAGTAGATACTCTTAACTACATCCTGTTAAAACTCCTGTCTGTTTTTGGTTGGCCAGAGCTGTGAGTGTAGGTAGATTCAGGTGTGATTACAGTTTAGCCGAGTTGCGAATTGCAGGGGTGATGCCAAAAGCCTGCAATTCTAGATAAATTAGTGTGTATCCACTACAGTGGGTTGAAAGACACATCGACTGTACTTGTCTTTTAATCAGAATTTGTCTTTTTGCTGGTAATAGAAACAAGACCCATCTTGGCTAAGCAAGTTTTCTGTTCTTCAGTCCTTCAGATACTTTTTATTTACTGCATATTTCACTTCTAACGTGTTTTGCATCACCCATCCGTGTATTGTCCAGACCCAGAAGATCTTATTATCGCCATAGGAACGGCAGCACCAGCAATCTCATATATCCCCCACGGTCGTCACATTCTCAGACCTGGGTGACAGGTGGGCTCTGGAATTGCCAGTCTGCAGTCCAGAAGGCAGACTTTATTCTAGCGTTTGCATCCTACCACTCCACCATTCTACTTTCTCACTCTGACAGATTGTCAGGCCATGGGCCTCCTCATGGGACTCCATTTCCTAGCTGCCATCTGAATAACATCAGTCTCGGCCAACCAATCACAGGAAAGAGCGAAGGTTACTCTCTCCCGAGTAATGAGGACTTTCACCTGATACTAATTATCCATGTCTATAAAAGCTTACCGTAGACTCATCACCTATGCAAAGTATTGCCACTTACATTAGTAGTGCCTTACCAAGCGTTCCTTATTATTTTCTCAGCTATATTGTGCATGACCTGTTTTATATCCGATCTTAACTTGGTTTTTTCTCTTTGGACTCTGATGTTGTATTTGGCCCTGTGTTTAACCTTGATCCATTTTGCCTTCAATATCGATTTTTTTTTTTTTTTTTTTTGTTTGCCTTCAGTAAAACCAACTTATTTATCTGCATGTGTCTGCGCTTTGATTTATCCTTCGCTCCTCACGCAGAAAGTTGGATCACTCCAGACAATTCATCATTTCCAGCAGCCCTATCCTCTGCCTTTACCTTCACTCATTCTCTAAGGCTGTCTGGCAGAGGTGGCGGCATTGGTTTGATTTTGTCTAAAAAGTGGCGTTCTGCACCATTTTCCATTCCTCATCTCTCAATCTTGTCTTTTGAGCTCCATGCTGTCGCTGTATCTTTTCATGTAAAGCTTAACATCATTATCATCTATCATCCTCGTTAAACTCTATGCAACTTCATAGATGTTAGACACAGTCTTAGCAGTTAGCTGCTGTCATTTTGCCACCAATCACTTCTAACATCTTTCAACTTCAATCTCAACTTACCTCCACCAACACAGAGCTGGCAACACCTTGGACCTGACCCTTGGAAACCGCAGTAACCCACCTTCACTGCTCTGACCATCACTTTCTATCTTTCACTCTATTCCTCCCTACTCTTCCTATTCACATCTCTCATTGTCCATCCTTCTCCCATCTCAACCTACATATCATTTCTTCCTCATCTCTTGCTTCATCCATCCTGTCTACCCTTCCCAACTCTGACTACTTTTCCTCTCTCTCACTGGACACAACCACAGATACTTTCCTCTGCTCACTCTCTTATTCAATTAACCTTCTTTGTCCCATCTCCTCCAGACCCACAAGATCTTTTCCACATGCTCTCTGGTGACAGATATCCTGCACAGTACCCCGAGAGAATTAAAGAAAGCTGAGAGAAGATGGAGCAAATCCCCCACTTGAAATCACCACTGCAAAAACAGCCTTCTTCAGAGGGAAACTGGGAGTAACAGCATCAGAACCTCACAAGCTCTTCAGCATTTTCTTCTCTCCTCTCAGATCATACTTGGAGGGATGGTCCTACCAGTTAACATGTTGAGGGTCCACAACCACTCTATGCAGGCTCCCCACTGGTATCCCACAAGGCTCAGTACTGGGTCCTCTTCTTTACTCACTATACACAAATTCACTTGATGAAATAACTCCTTCTCATTGATTTTCATACCACTGTTATGCTGATGACATTCAAATTATGTTTTCCGTCCCTCCTTCTGACACTCGGGTATCCAGTCACCTCTCAGCATGTTTGGCTGACATCTCTATATGGATGACAACCCACTACCTGAAGCTCAACCCTACCAAGACTGAGCTTCTATTCATTCTTTGAAACACTGTTTCTCATCTCGAACTTTCTATCCTGTTTGAGATCTCCATCGTCGTTCTGTCTAAACAGTAAGAAGCCTTGCTGTGATCCTACACAACCAGTTATCATTTTCTACTTGCATCTCAAACTTGACTTGATCATGCAGGTTCCTCCTCTTCAACATTCAGCAAATCCAACACTTTCTAATCCAGGATGCTGCCCAGGTGCTTGTCCAGTTTCTTGTCATCTCAAGACTTGACTACTGCAACTCACTGCTGGTCTTCCTACATGAGCCATCAGGCCCTGCAGCTTATCCAGAATTCAGCTGCTCGGCTGGTCTTCAATCAGCCCAAGTTCTCTCACATCACATCTGCTGCATTCACTTCAATGGCTTCCTTTAGCTGCTCACATCAGATTAAAATCCCTGATGCTCACCTACAAAGCAAGAAATGGACCAGCCCCTCCTTATTTAATGGCAATGGTCAATTCTCGAGTCACACCTCAATCCCTTTGAGCTTCTGCTATGGCTGGGTTTGACCTGCCATCCTTCAAGACTGGCATCAAGACTCTTTGTTCTAGCACACAAGTGTTGGAACTCCCACTGACTGTTCAAACAGCAGAGTCCCTCATGGTCTTCAAACACAGACTGAAGACCATCTCTTTGTCGAGCACTTAAGTGAACACTAGTTTAACTCTAATTGTAATGCATTGTAATGCTCTTATATTGAGTATAATTGTGTATCTTTCCCTTTTTCTATGTATTAGTAATTGTTTTGTTCTAACAGTGTCTGTACTAGCTGAGATTCTCTTAATGGAAACAAAGCACTGTTGGATGTTCCTCTGGATAAGAACATCTGCCAAATGCCATAAACATAAATGTAAATGAGAGACAGAGGTCAGTGTTTAATTTTTGGTTTTAAATGCTTCAGCTTTTGTTTCTTGAATGGGGCGGCACGGTGGCTTAGTGGTTAGCACGTTTGCCTCTCAGCGCTGAGGTCTTGGGTTCGAGTCCACATCTGAGCGGAGTTTCCATGTTCTCCCCGTGTCTGCGTGGGTTTCCTCCGGGGACTCCAGTTTCCTCCCACAGTCCAAAAACATGGAGGTCAGGTGAATTGGCTACTCTAAATTGTCCTTGTGTGTGCATGTATGTGTATGCGTGTGTGTGTGCGATGGACTGGCTCCCTGTCCTGGGCTTAGTTGAATAGTGTGATGCCCTGCCCTGCACCCAGTGAGGGGGTAGGGGACTAACCGCGACCCTGATAAGGATAAGGCGGGTGTGATAATGAATGAATGAATGTTTCTTGAATACATTTAATTAAAGTTTATTGTATTTTACATTTGTTAGTTCTTACTTTTGTGAGCCATTGATAAAGTTGCTATTCAGTCCTTTGTTTTGAATGAGCTTTGTATTTTAATACAAATACTGAATAAACATGTATGGCATGTTATAAAACATAGGGGAAAACTAAACCCTATTATTTATATTTGCATGCATTATTTTAAAAAAACATTTGTCATTTTGACCTTTTTATAACTTAATATGGTAATTTATTATTGGAATTACATCTCATAGAAAACAGACTGCACAAAAAACAACAAATTTCTTTAGCTATGTGTTAAGCCCATTTGAGGTAAAAAAAATTCTACTTCTGCCTGTTTAAGGGTGAAATACATTCACAAAACTGTTTTAATGCATTACTGTATATTTCACATATTTGTTTAGGGGAGGTAGGAACTAAGCCCTACTGCAATGGCCGTGGAAACTACAGCACTGAAATATGTGCCTGCATCTGTGAAAAAGGCTGGACGGGCTCCAACTGTGTGCTACCTGATTGTCCAGATGACTGCAGTGATCAGGGTCATTGTGTTGATGGAAAATGTGAGTGCATTGAAGGCTTCTCAGGAGAGGACTGCAGTACAGAAGTCTGTCTTGTTGACTGTGGTGAACATGGTCAATGCATCAGTGGGGTCTGTATTTGTGCTGAGGGTTTCTCTGGTGATGACTGCTCAAAAACAGCTTGCCTCAGCAATTGCCTAGACCGTGGCCTCTGTACCGAAGGAAGTTGTGTGTGTTACAAGCCTTGGACTGGCTTGAACTGTTCAGAGGTCATATGTCCAAACAACTGCTATGACCATGGACATTGCATCAATGGTACTTGCTATTGTGATAAAGGCTTCAGAGGAGAAGACTGTGGAAAGCAAGTGTGCCCTAATGATTGTATGGGCCTAGGCTTTTGTGTAAACAGCCAGTGTGTATGCAATGCCGGCTATACAGGTGAAGACTGTACTACGCTCATCTGCCCAAACAATTGCAGCAATAGAGGTCACTGTTTAAATGGAATATGCATTTGTGACGGTGGTTATCAGGGTGAGGACTGCAATGTTCTTTCATGCCTTAATGATTGCTGCAACAGAGGCCACTGTATTAATGGCAGTTGTGAATGTGATGCTGGATTTTATGGGGATGACTGCTCAGAACTCTCTTGTTCCAACAACTGTAACAACCAGGGCCACTGTGTTAATGGGCAGTGTGTGTGTGTGGAGGGATTTGGAGGTGAGGACTGTAGTATTAAAATCTGCATAGCACACTGCTATGGCCGAGGCCATTGTGTGCATGGTAAATGTGTGTGCTTTGCAGGATTCCAAGGGGAAGACTGCAGTGAGCTTACCTGCCCCAGCAACTGTCTGAATCGTGGCATTTGTATAGCAGGACAGTGTATCTGTGAGGAGGACTTCACTGGAGAGGATTGTAGTCAGAAGAAATGCCGAAATGATTGCCTAGGCCAAGGACAATGCATGGATGGCCACTGCATATGTAAGGACAGTTATGCAGGTGAGGACTGTTCCATTCCAATTTGCCATGCCAACTGTAACAACCATGGGCACTGCATCAATGGAGTATGCCTTTGTGAGGACGATTTTGTGGGCAGTGACTGCAAAGAAAGAAGATGTCCAAACCACTGCCAAGGTCTCGGCCATTGTGTGGATGGACAATGCACCTGTGATGAAGGCTACATTGGTGAAGATTGCTCAGAAGGTAAGAAACAATATTACAGAAATGTAAAATGCTGCACAGTGCTGTTTTAGACCGTGCCAGATAAGTCTGAAAGACATATTTATAAACCATTAAATTGTATGTTACAATTAATTTGTTCAACTTCACAACTTCACATAGCTAAAATACATTATACAAAAATATTAAATAAATGATGAATATATACATATCGTATGTTACTGTTTTTACTGATGTATTTGAGCAATAATGTTAAAAGCCTGCTCTCTAATTTCTTCGTAGTGTCTCCACCAAAATTCTTGACTGTCACCAAGATATACCCAAAGACACTGAACCTGACCTGGACAAATGAGATGCTGGTAAAGGAGTACTTGGTTACTTATGTCCCAACCCAAGGAGACTTGCAAATGGACCTTCGTGTGCCTGGAGATCAAACCACTGCAGCTATAACTGAGTTTGAACCTGGCATTGAATACTTCATCAATGTCTTTGCCATCCTCAGTAATAAAAAAAGCATTCCAACCAGTGCCAGAGTGGTCACAAGTAAGTTAACTCATCATTTTACTTATTTTTATATTATATTTTCAGTAACTTAATTCTGTTCTATATTCTATAAACACATTTTGGAATTGATGCAAGGAACACACTCAAAAAGGCTGGGACAGAGCACAAAATAAGACTGTTCTTATAAAATACAAGTAACACTGTTCTGGAAGGTTTCACAATTAGCTTTTAAACTGGTATCAGGTAAGGTCATCAAGAGTGAGTGTAATAGAAGCATCCACCAATGGCTTAGTCTTTGCGAGCAATGATGGTTTATGGTTCACCACTCTGTGAGAGACCTGTCAGTCAGTTCAAAGACAATGTTTCTCAGTGCAAGTTTGAAAGAAACTTCAAAGAATTCAGGTCTTTTTCCTTGTAGAGTTCATAATATCAGGAAAACAATGAAAGGAGTCAGGGGACAACTGTGTGTAACGGCCAAGGGCAAAAACCAATGCTGAATGTGAGTGAACACTGAACCCTCTGGTGGTATTATTAAAGAAACCATCATGCTACCATGATGGACATAGCAACCTCGGCTTGGGAGTAATCACTGTCATTTCATGCAGTTTGCTGCTGCATCCAAAAATTCAATCTGAAACTGTATTATGCAAAGACAAAGCCATATATTAATTTTGCACAGAAATGCTGGCAAGTTCTCTGGAATCAAATTCATTCAAGATGAAAGAGTGGTTGTTTGGGTGTTGGCAAGTGGTTCCTATGTGTTTTTGAAAATGAATGGAAATCTATGGGAAGAACAAGGGCTAAATAAACAACACAAAGAGGTGTGCAGTTCAGTATACTGTGTATTAAAGTTTATGGGTGTGCACTGAATGAGTACAGCTATTGTGGTTCACAGTTTTAGGCTTTTGCTATGTGGTTGCAAGGCTGTTGCTATTGTATGCCAGGTGATTGGTAGGAAGTTGCCATGGTGTGTAGGGTGTTTGCTAGGTGGCTGTTTGTGGGGCTGACCAGTTGTTGCTAGGTGTTGTTGAAAATGAATGGAATTCTGTGGAAGGAATAAGGGAAGATTAAATGGCACAGAGAGTAGTGTGGGTTGAACAGACTTTGGGGACAAGTGAATGAGAACATTGAATTTGTTCTCAGGGGTCTGCCTTGAGATGTGTGCAAAAATGTCATTTGTGCAGAATTACAGTAGATGGGTCTGTGCATTTCCACATGATTTATGTCAAAAATTCTGAATTCAAAGTTTTTCCAGAAATTATATTTTGGATCAAAATGCTGTATATATGTAGCCTGCAAGGCTGTGGTCATATGTTTGCTAAGTGTTGTTTGAGGTTTATGAACCCTTAATAGTCTTCTATATTTCTACATAAATTTGACTTAAAACTCATCATTGTCACACAAGTCCTACAAGTACACAAAGATAACCAAAATCAAACAAATGAGACACAAAAATATAGTCATTTATTTATTGAGGAAAATGATCCAGTATTACTTTCAGTGAATGACAAAAGTATGTGAACCTTTAGGATGAGCAGGTAACTATGTAAAATTTGAGTCAGGTCTTGCCAATCAATAGGATGACAATAAGGTGTGAGTGGGTGTCCCAGTTTATTTAAAGAACAGGGATCTGGCAAAGTTTGATCTTCACGTGTTTGTATCATAGCAGAAACAAAAGATTTCTGAGGAGCTCAGAAGAAGAGTTGTTGATGCTCATCAGCCTTCGAAAAGGTTACAGAACCATCTCTAAAGAGTTTGGACTGTTCCAGTCAGACAGATTTTGTACAAATGAAGGAAATTCAAGACTATAATTACCCTCCCCAGGAGTGGTCGACCAGTAAATATCACGCCAAGAGCAAGACGTGTAATAGTCTGCGAAGTCACAAAAGAACCTAAAATAACTTCGAGTCCACCATCAAGAGAACATTGTACAGGTTCTGGTCATAAAATTAGAGTATCATGAAAAAGTTTATTTATTTCAGTAATTTAATTCAAAAAGTGAAACTTGTATATTCATAATAATATATTATAATCTAATTTTCTGAGATACTGAATTTGGGATTTATTCGTTGTAGTTATAATTATCAAAATTAAAAGAAATAAACATTTGAAATATCAGACTGTGTGTAATGAATGAATATAATATACAAGTTTCACTTTTTGAATGGAATTACTGAAATAAACTTTTTAATGATATTCTAATTTTATACTATTATGCTTATACTACTCTTCAGAAAGAACTTTGCTGACTGATCAATAATTACCAGAAACATTCAGTTATTGCAGTTGTGCAGTTATTGCTGCTCACAGACATCATGGATCATTTTCCTTAGTAAAAAGATTGATTTAGTTCTTTATTTTTAGGACTTGTGTTACAATCTGATGTTTTTGCAGAAATGTAGAAAATACTAAAAGTTTCACAAATTTTCAAGCACCACTGTAAATGACTGTACCAGTTGGAGGTGTCAACACCTTTGGCTAAAGTGGGATATAACACACAAAATGCAAAGTAAGCAGTAACACAAGAGAGAGTGCGCTATAACATGAAATATTTGCACTGGTGTGCTGCAGTTGTGTGGCTGAGTACTGAAGATCTGTATGCCAGTGCCAATCTCATGTAGTAGCATGTCCCTCGATCCCAGAATGTCCTTACTGCCATCATTTGTGAAAAGAGTCTTCTACAGTTTTAGTTCCATAACATCTTTATTTAAGTACATAGTGATTCCATAGTAAATATAACAGTCACAGTGTAGCTTCTGATACAGCAGCTAGTAATCATAATTGCTTGCTTGAGAGCAGATTAAGTAGCTACAACATATCCATTCCTGATTGAACAGTAAAGCATTAAAACAAACAAAACAGTGGCCCAGAATCAAGTCTGTTTACTTCATAAATCCATCACCTACATATGATATACATGTCTGAAAAGGTTCAGAAAAAAAATTGTAGTTTTAAATCAGCAGTGAATTTTGAGATGAAAGGCCACACAGAAATAATATTCATCCCTTCATCTCTTGATCAGTGAGGCTTTCATTCATTTTGAGCTTTCCCTTTATCTATGTGAAAGATTTTTAGTTGAACTATTAGTTCAAACCCAATCAAGAAAATCACACAGATGACTTGGTCCAGTGTGTCCCTTTTACAGCCAGAAGGGCTAAACAATCACATTTTTTCACATGTAAGAAATTACAAATACAAAATAAGAACTAAAGTCAGTATTCAATGTAACCTGGCAGAATACAGAAGAGTTCAGTTCTAAATCAAAGTGGTGTATAAACATTTTTTATCTTATGTACTCAAAAATATATCAAAATATTAAAAACACTGTTCAAAGAAATAAACACACACCTGCTTTCTTTTTGCACATGAAAGCATCTGAATTACAGGCACCAGAGAAAATCCCTCTGAGAGATGTGAAAATCCTCTGTCACTCACTGTCCTTCAAACAAGTTTTCACTGATGTTTAACCCTTTCAAGCAGAAATTGTTCATTTCTTTGACCAGCTCCAGATCCCGACTACACAGATTTATAAGAGAACTTGAATATGCATTTATACAACAGAGCATTACCATCACCCACATAACTGTTCACAAATTAACCTAAAAACAAAATAGTAAGAAGAAACTATTTTTCAATACATTTACTTCCAGGAAATTTGAAGAAAAAATATTTTTTTATTTATTTGACAGATAGTATTTTTCCAGTTTGGTTTTGGTTTTCTTTTTTTAGAGATGTTTTATAACAGTGCAAATAATAGTGGAGGGGACTGTCACTTTAGTAAATCACAAATCCTGAGTGAACTTGGAAAAAAAAAAACTAATCTGAAATCACTTATTGCACTTTGCAAAGTCCCAGTCAGAGATCAGTATATTTACAAACCAAAAAAATGCAAATATTCAATAAAAGTGTTTCTTACATTTACTTTGACTCATTGCAGATAGTATGAACCCAAGATATTTCATGTTTAATCTGCTCAACTTCATTTGATTTGTTAATAAACATCCATTCCTACATTTCAGATCAGCACACATTCCAAAAAAGTTAGGATGGTAAGCATTTACCACTTTGTATTGTTGCCATTCTTTCTCACAACACTTAAAATACATTTTGGCACAAACAAAACCAAGCAATTAAGTTTTTCAGGTGGGTGTTATCTGTCCCATTTTTCCTGCAAACATGTCATAAGATGTACAACAGTACAGTGTTATCATTTCAGGACTACAGGCAGGCCACTCTTCTGTTGTACTAAAGCATGATTACAATCATTTGTTAACATCATGTTTGAAAGCAAATAATATATTTTTTTACTAATCCTAAACTGTTCCCATCCCATCATTTTTCTGGGATGTGTTGCAGGCCTGAAAAGCAGATATTTTGGCATATATATGAATGTATATTAACAAATAAAGTTGACTACACAAAACTATCTTGGGTTCATTCTGTCTAAAATGAAATAAGTCATTGCATTTTTATTTGCATTTTTCATATTGTCCCTACGTTTTCCTGATTTGAAGTTGTACAACATTATAAAAACAGATTTTTTTTGGGGTTCTGCACTTAAAATAAACAATGTTGCTGTGAGGTTGTACAAGGTGGCAAACCACAATTACCTCAAGCATTTTCTTAGATGCCCTATTAAAACTCTTTAATTTATTAATCTTTAATTTATAATCTTATATACGTAAACACAGCACACATTCTTAAAGATTCATCTTGACCTAGGCATTAAAGATCCATTCACTAATTGAGTCCATAATTAAATGGTAAGAGCATGACAATTCTTTCTTTGCTTCTTTCTAATCATGACTCATATCAGCTGGACACGATATGTGTAGATTTCCATTGGTTTAAGGTTGATCTCTTGATCTGTTGCGTCACTGGTGGATTCGTACATCAGAGACAATGAGACAGGTTTGAGGCTACTAACCTTCGGTTCTCTCAGCAGCTGCTTCAAGTCAATCTAAACACAAACAAGAGATGTTGGTAAGAATTACATTTTTGAAATATGCAAATCTCTAGCAAATGGTTATGACTGATAACAGCACTGTATATTTCCACATGTATAATGTGTGTGTATGTACAATAGAAAGAAAGAGAGGTGGATAGATGGACAGACCCACATCTCAAAGGAAGCGCACACAGAACAAGTCCTCACAGTGCATGCCCACTCTCTAGGGAGATGGAACATAACTGTTTTTATCACCTGCTTGTGTTTTTTTCTCATTTCACAGAAAACTGAGTCTGGCCAGAAAAAAAACAACACCTGAATGGACTTCAGCATCAGACACTTTGCTGTCTTCAGTGCTCTTTTCCCTTTCAGTTTCTCTCATGTTTTTATTTTCTCTCCTGTCTGTGCAGGATGTTTCAGGTAACCTTCAGGTAACCTCCACCTCTAGTGGTCACATGGGTAAAGAATGCAGGAATAAGCTCCAGACAAGATAAACATTTTTGGACAACATACCATAGAACAAGACAAAAGGCAATATAGCATACAATGTTGAGAAGGCCGTTTTCCACCCTCAATGACCACTGAGACATACAAAATATATCTGGTCATTGCACAAGCAACACAAATTAATTCAGCAAAATTGCAAACATCACACAATTTTATTACATCATAAAACCCTAATAAAATTACAGCTGAAGTCATAGTTTTACACACACTTAGGTTGAAGTCATTCAAACTCATTCATTTCCTGCACAGAATCCATGTCAACAAACTACAGTTTTAGCAAGTTGTTTAGGGTATGTATTTTGTACATGACAGCAACTTTTCCAACAAATGTCTACAGACTATTTCACTAATAATTCACCATATCAGTAGGCTCGGAGTGGCTCAGGCGCTGCCACTATGATCTGAGAATCATGAGTTTGAATCTCAATCATGCTGTTTGCTATCAACAGTCAGGGCCTTGAGAGAGCAGAATTGGCCATGCTTAGAACTGGGGATCTGCACTTTCATCCAAGAATGCTAGCTGACCAGTGGTGATGTTACGCCAGCAGCTAAAAAAGGGGGCCTGACGTCACAGGTATCAGAGGAGGCCTGTACTCGTCTACCCTCTACCATGAGTCAGGGACATTGCAGGTGATAGTGATATGGAGAGTTGATAAAAGAAGCAGGTTATTTGGCCTCTAATATACATTGGTGAGAAAATCAGGGGTAAAATTATAAATAAATAAATAATAATAATTAATCGTCAGAAATTTACATACACCAACTGACTGCCATTAAACAGCTTGAAATATTCCAGAAAATGACATAATGGCTTTATAAGCTTCTAATAAACTAATTGATACAGTTTGAGAGCTAAATGGACATGTACCTGTGGCAGTATTTTAGGCCAAACTTCACAGCCTGCTTGCCTCTTTGCGCAACATCATGGCAAAATCAAAAGAAATCAACCAAGACATCAGAAAAAGAAATGTGGACCTCCATAAATCTAGTACATCCTTGGGAGTAATTTCCTGAATGTACCACATTTATCTCTTCAAACAAGATTAAACACTAAGGGACCGCCTCTTCTAAAAGGTGCCTTAGTGCCGTAGTCAAGACCAACACCAGTAAACATTGAGTACGCACGTAAAAAAAGGACTGAATTATACAATTGATACTTCATAAGATACTTCCTAAGATACTCAAACACCTTTGCAAAGATGCCATAAAAATGCCAAGCAAAAGACAGGTTATGTTCTCCTACACTCTGAGGCACCATTAACTATGTATTTTCTCTGTCCTCCTGAATATCTCTCCTCCCGATCTGATCACAAATAACAGTACAGACAGTCGTCTCAACTGATCTGATTTGAGGGGAAAAAAAAATCTGATTTGCCTGCAGTCTGAACGCAGCCGTAGTTGATGTTTGCTGTTGTTCTGCCTCAGCTGTGAAACAGTTTGAAGTAAAACAGTAACAACTAAACAGAAGGGGTGTGAACATTAAAAATAACATTTAGGATTTATACTCTGAATACGATGAGATGAATGTTTAATCTTGTTTTGTACTGATTTTTTTTGGTTGAACTTCTCCAAATGATGCTAGAATTCCTAGTATTGTGTTTTTGTGTAAAGTGACAGGTGAGTCAGGTGATGACCTTTTTGACATTTTAAGCAGACCAACACGTGACCAATTTTGTAATGGCTTTGAGAAGAGCACAAGTCAAAACATGTCAGCCTTGGAAACGTAATAAAATGCTTTGAGTTTAAATTAATTTGTGTTTCAGCTATGACAGGTGATCAGGAAATTCCCCTTTTCCAGTGACCAATTAAGCAGAATATTTTCCATGACAGCACATTTCTGGGGAAAAAAACATTTTCTAAAAATTTTGAGGTGAAAACATGCTGCTCTAAAGTAGAAGGGTAAAGTAGGGCAGTGCCTACTAATCTACATGAACATTTGTTCTTATATGGAAACTTGTTACCTTGCCACGTGTGGTGCTGCACAGTAGACCAGTGTTCCTATTTGAGAAGCCACAGTCAAAACCTTTCCTGTGCAATATTAGAGCAGCCTGTTCAGACGGTCCTTCTTCCTCCTGCGAGATACACACAACCCCACACGGAGATGATTATCAAACTCTCAATTTATCATCCCAGACTCATTACTGTTACTTATCCACATTCAAACATATGGTCACATTTAATGTTACTATAAACTAACCCTGATCAAGTTCATTAAATAATGAAGTGTTAGCTGGTAAGACTTACACGTCCCATTTATGTTAAATCTTTATGCTAAAAGGTAATTGCAGGTGCTCCACATACGCGGACTATGCACTATGCATGAGGCCTCATTTGGGGAGGGGGGGCACCACATAAAACTTCCCTGCACAACCCCCCCTACATAAAGCTTTGCTGTGTAAGACTGGCATATGAGATCTTTCTGACTCACTGCAATAATGATTCTCCTTACTGCAGATAGCAGTACTGAATTAAATCACATCATACCACAACATGCAGTTTATTGTACACTTCTATTCACACACACACAAAATGAAATTTCAAAAACCTCTTTCAAAAACCTTTTCAATTAGCATTACAGGCTGTAAATACCAATACCTCTCCTTGTCATATTCATTGTGAATTAAGCCAACTCATGTCACTTACAGCAAAACCAAAAGCTTTCATGTGTAAAAGTACATTTTCTAACCCCTCTCCCCTTATTTTTGCCTAATTTATGTCCATCCATCAATCCAGCCATTCAAATTAATGTATAATTTTAAATTTGGATATGCAACCGAATAAAAATTGTAGGTACATTTTCTTACCTAAGTGGAACTTGGACTACTTACTACTTATGTACTAATAATTGTACTACTACTGTAGCTTTGTGTATAACTTAGAAGGGCAGCCATGGCCTAGTGGTAAGGATCTGGTCTTGGGACCAGAAGGTCGCTGGTTCGATCCCCAGACAAGACATGACTGAAGTGCCCTTGAGCAAGGCACCTAACCCCCCAACTGCTCCCCGGGCGCTGGTGGATAAAGGCTGCCCACCGCTTCGGGCACAAATTCTCACACCCTAGTGTGTTCACTTGTGTGCGTTTCACTGCACGAATGGGTTAAAATGCGGAAGTCAAATTCCGTTGTGTGAAAATCACATTGCCAAATTGGTTTATCTTAAGCAGCAACATTTTACATTTAAACCAGTGAAGCCTGCTACAATGTATACACTATAAACAATATGGTTTTTGCTTCACAATTAAGTGTATAAGAGTGAAGTAACATAGCCCTTGATTTTTGCATCAAAACTAGTAAAATTCTATAAATAACCTAAATACAGCTTAATGGAAATAAACATCAGGGGAAAAACAGTGATGTTCAATTTATGAGAAAAATGTACTCAGTCCAGCTACATGTTCATAAACTATTGTGTAATATGAATAATTCCATTTACTGTTTTTTTATTATTATTATTTCTAGTATTTGTGCATTTTTCCCCTCCCAATGGAGTAGTAGCCAATTAACTCATCCCATCCACTAAGGTCTCTCCCATTTGCAATGAGTCTGACTTAGGTGAGTGAAGACAAGCACAAGCCTCCTCCTATGCGTGTGATGTGGCCACAATCTGATACAGCAATCCCCAGCTCCAATGGACCAATCAGTAGATGCCTGAGCCAGCAGACATTGGAGTGTGAAAGTTATGGGGAGAGTGCGCCATCTACCTGCCCAGCGAGGGCACGGCCAATTTTTGCTTTCTCAGTCCCCAGCTGTCGCTGGCAAACAGCATGACCGGGATTCAAATTCACCATCCCCTGCTCTTAGTGTCAGCGTCTTAACCCGCTCTGGGCTATTTTATGAAAACTGTCACAAAGCTATGTTGAAGGGTGTTTGTTTGGAGTTTTGTTTTACAGTGTTTATTTTTGCTACTTTGATTGAATGAGTTTGACTTTGAAAAAGGTGTGACATGTAAATATTTCACATTTCGCTTGTGTGTGCTCTTTAGCTGACCTCAGGGAGAATCTACCTGGGACTGTATGGTGCGCAGGTTGACCAGGTGGATGTCACAAGGGAAAGAGGAGCTCAAAGGGCTGAACGTGGCTAATGCCAGCACAGCTGAATCCAAACTGGTGACCATAGGGATAAGAGGGTGATTAAGGAACATGTAGGACATGTGAGACAGCAGAGATGGGTAGCTGAATGGAGCGGTGTCCTCTCTCTGTAGTAAAACATAAGAAAAACTTTAGGAAAGGTACTTCAAATGTCTGAGTTGCTAAACGTTTTGCATGTGCAGTTATGCAGGAATTCTCACTATTACATCACCTCTTGTGCTTGTTCAGCAATTCTAGACTCCAGAAGCAGGCGAAAGGAACTGACAGTGATCTTATTGTCTAACACTCCCTGGCCCATGCCACGGTTATCATCTTGGTTTAGTCGCCGGTCCATGATCACCTCCAGCTGACCTAAACAATAATGCAGAAATATTATAAGAGTTCATAGTAATATCTATGATACATGGAGCACTAACATGACAATCCCAACTTTTTGAAGAGGTCTTGAACTTTGCTCAGGTGGAAACTTTGGTACTTGTATTGATTATGCTTTTCCAGATGTTATCTATTCAAATAGTCCTGCTGTTCACACAATCTGTCTATAAATGCTCAAACAAATGAGATAAAGGCCACATCTCACCACTCTTGAGACTAGCAGCCCCTAGAGACTGTGCTGTGAGTAGAGTGAGTCTTCTGCTCGAGTCCTCCAGGTAGATCATGCTAGTCATTGGGTAGAAGTTAGCCTGCAGTGGCAGCTTTGCCAATGTCCGTCTGGGCTGCACCTTCAGAAAACCGTCCAGTACACTATTAATGCTTCCAAGTATCGGGAAAAGTATGAATGTGGTGTGGTCATAATACAATGAATGAAATTCTATGCATCAGGCATCATACCAATTAAAGATTTAACTAATATGTTTTATAATGAGACAGGACCCGTACTATGACGGCGGCTGCCCATTCGGTTATGTTGTGGGTGACACTATAAGAGCAGCATTGCAGTGTTTGTGTAACACCTTAAAATCTGCCATTTGTAACCATAAACTACTTTTAAATGTGCAGAAAATTCATTTGATGCCATTTTTGTTTCAAAATCAACTATACTAAATGGGTTCTGTTACTGGAAGATTAAGCCTTTTCTCTGTACTGAAACAAAATGTCTTTCGATGCACACAAGGAAAAAAGATTGTTGAAGCAATGCTACTGTCTATAGCCTGGTTTACAGTGATGCGAGTACAGATGAATAAATAAATCAGTCTTTAGACTGTAGAACATCCTGTTCTAAGGTTCAATACTGGTGACTCATACAGAAGACATTACTGTATGAAAAGCTTGACTGGTCTTTTCGGTGTGTCAGGTAAATCATGGGCTTTTTATCTATGACACTCACCGTTTAATTACAGTGAACTAGTGAGCTGGAATTCTTTACAGGAAACTCTAAAGCTGAGCTAATTTTTGTCAGAAAATGTTTTGTTTCTAACCACCTCCAATCAGTTATAACTTGATCTTAGTTTTTAATGACATTATAACATGCTGTAGGTTCTTGTTTTACATTTATCATTTTATTCTGTTTTACTGATAATACTTCTATATTTGATTCTTATTTGTGTACATTTGTGTACTCTGATATGAATTACTTTGATTTACTCAGGAGTTTACTTTTTGTCTTTTACTTACCCAAGATATGCTTTAAATTCCTGTTTTTGTACAAGTTCAGCTATACTGTAAATGAGGATTAACACTCAATGTACAACTGGGTTTAAATAAAGTTCGACTGGTTCAGCAAAAAGTAATCTCTTAACAGTGCACTCTTCAGATTTTGTCTCTAAACCAGAGATAATGTCAGAGGCACATCACACATATCTCAGGAATGGATCATGACTTTATGCTGGTGAACATCAAGACTGTACAGCTGTGCAATTTGCAGAACCTGCAGAATATAGTTCTGTTCATATGGTACAAGATTCTTACAAAACACATCCAGATTGTACAATTAATGCTGTTCAGATCAAAGGAGTTTTGATTTGTCGACACTCAGGTTTGTTGTGCATTTTCACCTTCCTCTGACACTTCTGAAGATTGTGGTTAAGCAGTTATACCTGTCTCCTACTCGATTTAGATATATTCAGTCCTACACACCAGACACCCACAGTACAAATATCTCTTTTCTATAATATATTGTTTTGTATTTTCCTTATTTTTGTGACTTTGTGTTGACCAGAGAAGAATGAGTACTAATACTGTGAATACTTGAGCTAATACTGCCCTCTTGTGGAGACACTTCAGCTTGTTAATTGCTTAACATCTAAAAATGTGCTTCATGCTAGCATTCACAATAAGATGTGTGTATATAAACATTCAATAATACAGGAGTTCTTCATATGATTGTGTTTCTGTACGTTTGTACAAGTTTGTTACTACTCCATGGTCAGTCATCCCAAGACCTGGCAATATGCTTTTGAATTTCATTTAAAAACAAGTGGGTACAAAGGTGTCCTGTGAAATTACTCTCAAACAGTAGTTTTTTCACTTAGACCATCTAACTTTTACTAAACTAATTATTCAAATAAAGTCATTTATTTCCACTTCAGTAAATTACGTTTTATTTTCTACTTAAATCTGTCTAATAAACTGGTAACAGCTGTATACTGAGGCTTACCTGGAAACCATTGAGGTCCGTAAAAAATCGATCTTTGCTCTTAAGATCTGATGTTATCCTCATCGCAATCTCACGGTTGAACTCCCCCCTTATATCTACAGAGTTAAAGATCTCAACAGCTTGACCATCCACTCCTGAGAGACAGAGACAGAGAGACAAGAAAAATGTATCTTGTTATCTTTACCTCACTGACAAAACTTATAAAACATACAAGCACATAAAAGAAAAAGTTTGGTGAAAGTATGGAAAATGAAAAATCTTGGATTCTTGTCTGTAATGAAATAAAACTCAAAGCAAATATAGAAACACTTTTGTTTATTTTTTAAAGTTTTGTCTCGTCAACCTCATTTCATTTGTTCATGTACATCCATTCCTGCATTTCAGGCCTGCAGCACATTCCAAAAAAGTTGGGACGGGAGCAATTTAGGTGTAGTAATGAGGTTTAAGAAAGTCACATTCACAAATACCCCTTAAAACTTTAGTATTCAAAAAAAAGAAGTCTTATGTTAACCACATCCAGAAGTGGTATCACCTTCTCTGGGCTCGGAGGCATCTGGGATGGACCATCACAGTGAAAATGTTTATTGTGTTCAGACAAATCAGTGTTCCAGATCCATATTTTCTGGACAGAAATAGACACTGCGTGCTCTAGATCAGGGGCAATAAGGACAATCTAGAGGCAAAAATGTGACAATGACAACCCTACACACCTGAAGACATGTTAGCAGGAACAATGGCACAAAACACTTGAATCACTTTACTGCTTGGTACCATCAGTGCAAACATGTATTTTAAGTGTTGTGAGAATGAATGCCCACTTTAGTCAACAGTACTGGTACCTCATCACTGCTATCAACAGCCTAACAACCACATGGCAACCATGTGTCAACAGCCTTGCAACCACTATGAACCAATGTAGCAACAGCCTACCAAAGAACTAGCAACCACTTAGCAAGAACCCAGGAACCATTTAGCAACAAACTGACAGCCAATTAGCAACCACATTAGCAAGAGCCTTGTAACTAAAAGCAAGCATGCAGTAACAACTTAGCAACAGCCTAGCAACCAGAGCAACCACTTTGTAATCATGTAGCAAACACTCAGCAATAGCCTTGCAACCACTTACCAACTACTTTGCAACAACATAGCAACAGTCTAGCAACCATTTTGCATAAAATCTTAAAATCCATAGCAACCACTTAGTAACATCTTAGCAACAGCCATCCAAACACTGTGCACCCACTTACCAACCACACAGTAACAGCCTATCAAACACGTAATACCAGTCTAATAACTACTTATCAACCACATAGCAACATCCTAGCAACCACTTAGCAACAACCTAGCAACCACATACTAACTATTCAGCTACAGTCTAGCAACTACTTAGTAAACACTTGTCATCTATGAAGTAACAACCTACCAACAAGTTAACTAGTTTTTCCTGCAGCAATGTGCCATGACTACAAGCAAATTTGGCCTGTACATGTAAACTAATCAAAACTCATTCAATAGAAATATCTTGATTGCACAGTGAATCAGCGCTAAACTGAAGCTTAGCATCATCAGTGCAGCATCATCAGTGCATGTTCTTCTCTCACCCTTGAAGTTGTAAAGCCGGAGAGTGTGTGTGATGTGTGTGAAGGTCGTCACAACTTCAGAGAAAACTGGCCCTTTGGTTACTCGAATCACAGGAGGTTGAGAGGGAGAGTACTTCTGCCAAAATGAAATGGGAAAAAAATGATGTCAGATGAAAGTGCATCAAACCAAACACACTACACTTTACTCTTAAACCTTATTCTGAGACATATTTAGATAGCATTAGAATAACAGGGCATTGTAAAAAAAAAAAGCACATTTCCTCAATTCACACATTTGGATTTTCTTTTGTTTTGCTTGGCTTTGAGGGAAAAGAGGACTGCTCTTGTGCTAAGAGTGCTATCTTGCTGGCTAATGTTCACTAACGCCTGGTTTTGCCAAGTACTGCAAGGTTGAACTTATTTGCTTTGTCTGACCATTTTTTGTTTCTATGCAGTATGGCAGCAATGACCAGGTGGTTAGTGTGGCACAGAGGCAACACACAGACACTGCACCAGAACATTTATCAAGCAACACATGAACACAAAATCAAATTTAGGCTGTGGTGTGGACTCTAGCACTACTCCTCACTACTGAAAGCTCTTTAGTGTGCCCAGTAAAGTGTATCAGTTCAGGACTCTCTCACTGAGCTCAGACATCTCCTGTTCCTGTGCTTCTCTGATCAACTAAGCCCTTTTAAAGCTCAGCCTGGAGCTTCACTTTGAATCACCCTCAGCTGTCTTTTAGAGGCATGGCTTGAGGGGCCAGTCTGTTGTCCATACCTCCTCACCAACACAACATGCACTTATTTTTTGGAAGGGACATTTTCGCTAACAAATACTTCAGTTACAGTGAAATGATTTTGCTAAGGGTCAGTGGACAAGCCTACAAAATGGTAGTAAAGGTTTTATTGTGTTACTGACAGTTTCTTTCACTGTTCATGTGGACTTACAATACTATTGTTCATGTTTTTTGGCTAAAAAAAATTGGATTTGGTGAATGAACTTAAATTTGTGCTGGAACATTAGTTGCCTAAAACCCAGTGTGATTACAACACTGCACTTAATGGTAAACTTCAATTTGCAGTAAAACTCCCAGCATATGAAAAAAGCCTGAATTATGTTATAAACAAAGAGTAGAATTACTTTAGCTTCTCCATCAGGAAGAAACAAATAGGCACCACTCTTGTCCTTATTGCTGGTTGTGCCATACCAGAAAAAATCCACTTTGACTGAGTGTTCTGATCCATCCTCCTTCAGTTTCAGTGTCTGAAAAATTGCATTTCTCACTTTAGAAATCAAACATAACACACTGTTTTAGGCAGATATGTAATTTGCATCAACAGCATTTGTACAAGCACACATTCAAATGTTCTTAGTGTACTTTAGATGATAAATGGCAGCTATTGGAACAATAAGCAGTCTGACCTCCAGTAGTCCTGTAGTAGAAGAAATGGAAAGCTGGAGGTGGGGGTTCTCCAGGGACACAGGGACAGGCAGCTGAGGAAGTGCCACTCTGAAATTTTCCGTCCCAGTAACTGATATGTCTCCGCCATCCTTCAGAAACATATAATGGGCCAACTCTGTATGTAGCCCTGTCCCCTCACTCAGATAGTACACGGCCAGGCCCAGCGGTGGCACACGGGCTACAAAAGACAACTGTTACACACACACACACACACACACACACTTTCTCATCTTGGGTATTTTTAAAAACAACAAGACATGGACAATAACTAATTACAATTTATTGTTCCCAAACTGCTAAGTTGGTGTTGATATTTTCATACAAGCATGACACTTGGTATACTTGTACACTGAACACCTTTAGAATTGATGCCATCACTAAAAAGCATTGTGTGAGCCATGGTGCCCATTTTACTTTGCACAATGGAATCATGTATTTTGTAATTCCTAAACCAAACACAAAAAGGAAAATGTTATGTCTCTGTGTTTTGAGGGTCAGGGACAATGTAGTGAGAAGGAAATGACTTTATTTAATGAGTTTATTTAGACTCCTTTGTCCTGAAACAGCATCCAGAGAGTCCAGTTTGACTCGCACAACAGCGCTATGATGTGTCCGTTCAGTTTGTTCAAAAAAGATTTTTGTTGCCCCAAAACTCACTACAACAGAATGGTAGCACCCCAGGAGCTTATTGCACACAATAGTACTCTGCAAACTCAGGAAGTTGAGACAGCTCTGGCCTTTATTGTTCACAGTGGGGTGTTACAGATCCAGTCCAGTTTGTTGTCCTGACAACCTCCACATCTACTCCATCTATAGTGGCAAGTGACAAGGCAGGTTCAGGCTTCCATAATGAAACCACCTTCTCCTTGGCCTTGATATTTAGCAAAAGTTAGAGCAGCTCACGCCAGTCACAAAATCATTCACTAGCTTCCTTTATTCCTCCATCTGTCCTTAAACAGACAGACACACAAACACTATACACACACACAGAACTTTATTCATTCTGAAGGAAATTACAATGACACAGCAGCTAAACTCATTGCACACAAATAGTGCATAGGGAATAATGTGGTTTAGCACAGTTCAGACACATTGAGATCAGTACTGTCCTTGTCGAAATGAGACTCATTGTAGATCCTTATAGCAGTGTGTAAAAAAGATCTCACATGATGCTCACACAATGCAGCTGTAAGAGTGAGGTATTGTCCAAGGTAGCTCCTCTGTTCCGTCATCTTCTTCAAAAAGTCTTAGCTCCTAAAACACATCCAGCATTCTCAGTTTGTTGATGCTGCTGCCCCAGCACACTATGGAAAACAATATAACGCTGGCTACCACAGATTGGTAGAATGCCCAAAAAAGATTAGTTCACACTGCAAAAGACCTCCGCCTCTTCAGGAAGTACAGCCAGCTCTGGTTTTGCTGCCCAAATGGACACCCAGGTTCTTGTATGCCCTGACCACCTTCACATCAACGGTGGATGGTGTCAAGGGCAGTTTGACTTGGCTGAAACACAGCCATGCTGGTACACATATGGGGTTGAACAGTCTGGCAGTCCATTGTCCATGAGATGATGATTCATCTACCTGCATTTGCCAAAATTTCTCACATGAAAAACACAGGCTGAACTGTGTTAAATGCACTGATGCAACCTCGTCAACCAAGTTAACTCCTTTGGAGTTTGCTTCGGTCATAGACACCAGTGTCTATGTTCCACCTCAAACAAATTTGGACACAGCATTGTATGAGCTTATTTACATTCTCGCACAGCTCCAGTCACAACATTGGGATGCAGAGCTCATTGTTATTGTGGATTTTAACAGTATCAACTTCAAACGGGCAATGCCAAACTTTCAGCAGCATATCACCCGCCTGACCAGAAACAACAGGACACTGGATCACTGCTACACTCCGATCAAGGACAGCTATAAAGCTCAGTTTCCTCCACCACTCAGGAAATCTTACCATGTAGGCATTTTCGTCCTACCAAAATATAAACAAAGGCTGAAATGGGAAGCTGTGACTCAGAGGGAGGTCACAAGATAGATGGACCAATTGTTGGCCACCCTGCAGAACATTTTGGATGATGTAGATTGGGAGCAGCTCTGACAACATCCGTGTGTTTATGGGATTAATTGTGAAGCTGTTACATGATACAATTCCAAGTGTTGTCATCAAGATGTTTCCAAACCAGAAGCTGTGGTTGGATAAACCATCTGTGCCTACAATGCAAGAATTCTCAGTGGGAACACAGATGAGTACAAAACTGTGCCACAGCAATGCTAACAACTCCATAAGTGCCACTGGTTGTGCACACACACCTGATCAGAAGACAGTAGCTTTTCTCAGTCACAGAGTCAGACATGAGGACAGTGTTTATGAGGGTGAATATCAGGAAGGCAGCAGGATCAGATGGCATCTGCGGCTGTGTTTTCAAAGCCTGTGCTGACAAGCTAGCTCCTGCATTTACAACCATCTTTCACCTCGTTTTGATGCAGGTTGTCGTGTCAACCTGTTTAAACAAACCATCACTGTTCCAGTGCTAAGAAAAACCCCGCCAGCCTGCCTTAAAGACTACTGCCCTGTACCCCTCACATCAATTGCAATGAAGTGTTTTGAGAATCTGGTCAAAAATGTCATCACCACTTCACTGCTGGACGGCATGGACCCACGACAGTATGCATACTGCTACAACCGCTCCACAGATTAATACCATCACACACCTGCTACACACAACACTGGCTGACAAACTCCTGTTTGTTAAAAACAGCTCAGCATTTAACACAACATCCCCTCAAAACTCATCACTAAATTGTCAGAACTTTATCAAACTATAGTTGAAAAAGTTGTAAAAAGCAGTTGCAATTTAAAAACTGAAATCTGCTATTTGTTCATTCACTTGAACTTTCACTGACAAAAAGTACAAAGAAACAGTCTTCAGTGTTTTGAGCTTAATTCAATTTGTGAAATATAAACAAATTTAGCATTATTCTAGAACAGTGATCCTCACTATTTTTTTCAAAAGAGCCATATTGACAGATCAAAGTCAAGGAGAGAGCCACAATATCACCCCAACTCACTCAAATAATGGAAAAAAATAAACAACCCACCTATGGACTAAACCTTTGCGAACTGAATATATTGTTCTAGCTAGCTTATAGAATCGCTGCTGCCATGTAGCCACCCTGCTGCAGGGTTGACAGGTCCAACTAAAATATCCAGATCTAAAGTCAGTCTAAAACCCGCCCTTTAGAAGCTTAAACTAGCCCAGAATATATGTCTGTCACACGTTTGAAGCGAATGGCAAAACAACTGTACGAGTGTACGACTTAGTATTTTGTTTATAAGGGATTTATTATGATTATTGCTATTTATCTTAAAGTCATTAATAATATGGTTACATGAGTGTTTTATTAGTTCTTTTATAAGTGTTAAACCGTGAATCTGGCAACAGCAGAGTCTCGTGCAGCCTGCTGTTGGAAACAGTGCCTGTGTTGCCAGGTTCCACAGTATCCCCGATTTGGAACCAACTTTAATTGAGGCAAAATGAGAGGGCAAGTGCTTGGAATGTAAAGTGCATTACAGTATATGTCTCTGTAGCATGCTTTTAAAATACTTTGGCTGTGCTGATGTACTTTCGTAACCGGTCACGAGAGCCACCAATAAAGCACGGCGAGCCGCATGTGGCTCGGGAGCCAAGCAATGAGTATCCCTGTTCTAGAAGGTTCCAAAACTAGTTCAGCTCAGTGCTCACTGGTTGATGGTCATTCAGGCAGGACATCAATGTCACATGTTACACCAGAGAACTGGTGTCCATCCCACACTACAATATGTACTGAACATGTTTAATATTTACAATTCTTAATTCAGATACCCCTGACTGCACTGGGAGAAGATCACAGGGGTAAAGATTGGACCATAGACACCTCACACTACAGGATCATCTTGGAAGACAATTGGTTATGATCACAATGAAATCGGGGGTTGGGAGGAGCAAACTGATCATCTTGTAGTATAAACCAGGCTTTAGCCTTTGCAAGCAAGGATAGTTTGTGGCTCACCATGATGAGTAAAACTTCATGAGAGAATTGTCAGTCAATCGGTCAGTCAAGTCAGGGCAAATCTCAGTGTGACAATACTCAGGGAGAAAACATGTGAATGTGCATGACCATTGGGCCCTCAGGTAGTACTGGTTGAGAAATTGTCACGCCATCATGATGAACATATTCACATAGGCTTGGGAATACTTGTAATTACACACTTTCTGTACAAATACAAAAATACAAATAACTGCCACTTAACTTAGACTGCCGTTATATATTATATTAATTTTGTGCAGAAACACTGGTGAAAGTCATCTCTCTGGGTCCAAAGTCATTTGAAATGGATCAAACGACATTTTCTGTGGTTAGACAAGTTCACATTTCATCTAGTTTATGGATTCTACATGCCAAAGATAAAAACAACCATTCAGACTGTTACCAATGAAAAGTAAAAAAAAAAAAACGCATCTGTGATGGCATGGGGGTACATCAAGACAATGTCTTTTCCCAGGAATTCTTTCTTCACCAGTTACAACAGTATGGCTTCATAGCCATAGGGTGTGTGTGTGTTGACTGGCTGCCTGCAATCCAGATCGGCCTCCTATTAAATTTCTGGAGCGTTATATGACGAGGATAATCAGACAATAGTGTACATTAATTGTTGTCTTGTAAGTCTTGTATACACAAAGTACAAATCGGATTCCAAAAAAGTTGGGACACTAAACAAATTGTGAATAAAAACTGAATGCAATGATGTGGAGATGCCAACATCTAATATTTTAT